>VSWD01000002.1:29006802-29244302 GCA_033119305.1 Pinctada imbricata | reverse complement strand
CATGTGAAATATCAAAGCCCTATCACTTACCATTCAAAAAATATGGCTAAGGTTAAAGTTTTTCAAAAGTAGGTCAATCTCCAAGGTCAAGGTCACAAGGTCAAAAATTTTGGTATCCATGGAAAGGTCTTGTCACAAGGAATGCACATGTGAAATATGAAAGCCCAATCTGTACTGGTTTAAAAGTTATAAGCAAGGTTAAAGTTTTTGTGCACGCAGACGCAGACGCCAACGCCAACGCCGACACCGACATTCGTCCCGGCGAGCTAAAAAGGATAAAAAAAGGACAGAAACAACTTAATTGACAGGTTAAATGTAAATATAAAGATTGTTTTTCAGCTTTTGCGCTTTATTGGTGTGTATTGGCAGTAGTGAATGGAAAAAAAATTCATGAAAAGCACTTTGTCCTTTACATATTTTTTTTTTCCATTCCCTACTCAGTGTGTGAAATTAACGGTGGCCTGACGGACAATTTCTACAGTACAGGAGCTGATAAGATAAGGCGTAAAATCTGCCCTGAAAAAGTCGAATTTTCAAAATGGGAAATTCAAGAAAATTCTTTCGCAAAATTGATGCCAGTTATTGGTTTCATCATAATCAGAAGTTGGATTAGATTTAACGTGCAGCGTTTTCCTTAATTTTCGGGCAAAATATGTCTTTTTTCCATAGAAATCAATGGAAAATGGAAAAGTTTTTTAAAACATTGTTCCCACCCCCCTAGCTACAGAACACCACTTTTACAGAAGGTGTATATATCTAATACACATCTTTTGACAAAGTGGGATTCTGTAGCTAGGGGGGGGGGACAATGCCCCAGAGACAAAAAACTGAAAAAGGGAGGGTGGGGGGCTTTTTATGAATATGTGTTTTAGGCCATATTGTAAGCAAAGTTTCATTTTTTACCTTTCCAAATCATTCATTTATTTATTCTACAGTTCTAAACACGTTCACATGAAATGCACAAGATTTTGGAATGAAATAAACAAGAGCGTGCTGTTTATTTCTAAACAGTGTGTATTTCACGGTAAAATGCCTGCTTTTCAGCCAATTAATACAAAATACAGCCATAATTCAGATTCAAGATTCTAAAATTTATGGATTAAGTTGAGACCAGTCTTTTAAATTTGATTTCTAGTATCTTGTTTAGACTATAACTATGTTTTAAAGTTTATAGATATTCATATTAGCCAGATAGTTCTTAATTTACAATGTTTTTTGCTCAATATTAGCTTCTTTTCAACATGGCTACCCCCTACTCTTTAAACTGTAACTTAAGTATATAGAAATAAGCTTAACAAAATAAAAGTTGTATGAGGAATATCCAAATACATTACATTTTAGTAATGATCAAGTTTTTCGTGTGAATAGATCATTGTGTAGAAGAAATTCTTGATGAGATTCTGGGCTAAATACAGCCCTTATCTTATCAATTCCTTGGATCGGTCTATAGCAGTTTGTGCTTTACATATTTTTTTTTCCATTCCCTACTCAGTGTGTGAACGGTGGCCTGGCCTGACGGACAATTTCTACAGTAAATTGGATCAGTCTATAGCAGTTGAAAAAGTCATAGACCAACTTGTCTATAGGAATTTTCAGCATCGAAGTCACATAAAATTTATAAAATTAATAAGAATTTCTATGGATTTTGAATCATTGTCTGTGACTCTATTTTTGAAAAAAGCAAATTGTTTTAACCAATAAAGTGCATAAAACATTAGATTTTTTGGTTTATTTTCATTTTGGTCTACAGTAAATTGCTGCGGTCTATAGAATCTAAAATCACTGTAGACGGAATGTCTATAACTTTTAAGACTTCAATTGTCAATCTCATACAATGCCTATACTGCCAATACATACTGATAAAGCACAAAAGCCGAAAAACAATCCTTATTTAAAGTAAGACAAAGTTTAATCATTTAATGTCAAGGTCACTTCTTCAAAGGTCACGATATCAACTAAAAACTTGTGTCACAAGGAATCTACACACACGATAACACAGCCACATAGTTGTACTCTTTGGGTGAAGAGGCATTGCCCAAAAATTCAAAACGTTTACAGCCACAACATGAAACAACTCTGTGTGCACAGTAGGTCTGAGCGGTTTTATCGTGGTACCTGTACATGTATATTGCGATGCAAAGCTTTGTAATACGTACCACGGTATTTGTTTTCAAAAACCAGTTTTTAACAATATATTTTTAATCTTCATATTTCCTTGTTGTTTCTCTGAAAATTATGATACATGACCTTTAAGTTACAACGTTGTGAATTACATCATGCTCATTCCATGTTTCTTCTGATAACAGCGGTGAAAAAATCATTATCATTTCTACAATTTTCTGACGTGCAACTTTTAAACAAGATGAAATGTCCATACTACATGTATGCTACACCAAGCCACATCCTGATAGATTCCAAGTATTCTTGGATTTATCCATCATGACGTCACAGGAAAAAGTAGCATGGGAAATGAACGCAATTTTGATAAGTTTGTCATGCAAAAATTAAAACATAATCCATATCATTGAATAGATCTTGCTTCTTTGTAAATTTTGGTATACATTTCATGGTCGAGGGTTTACGCAATCATATCAGATTATCACATTGAGCCTATGGAGAGCGTCACGTCATGGAATAAAAAATCACATGGAAAATGGTTCATCTAAAACTGGGGTGACTCGTCTGTGTCTATGTCGTTCCACTATACTTGTTTTATTACATGCACTGATTATCGTATAACTTATACTGAAAATTATGACTAAGTGAGATCTATTGATTCAAGTGACGTGCATTGAATTTGATCAAAGGCGAATGTATGTCACTTGGAAAAAGACAAAAAATGGTGAATGTGGTTGTTTTTACCTTTTCACAGTGCTATTTATAACTGGAATTATGTATATATTTTTCTCATAACAACTTTTTGTGCTGTTTATGTATATATTTTTTCTTAATTCTTTTTTTCAAGTGATGTGCATTGAATTTGATCAAAGGCGAATGTATGTCACTTGAAAAAAGAAAAAAAAACATAGGGTAATCAAAGATTACATAGCTCGCCTATTAGGGCTGAGCGGTTTTATCACGGTACCGGAATATCGCAATACGAGGCTTCGCAACACATACCACGGTATTTGTTTTCAAAAACCGGTTTTTGACGATATTATTTATCTTCATATTTTTATGTTGTTTCTTTGAAACTTATGGGCAAAAGTGATCAGTTCTGCAATAATTTTCTCACTAGCCACTTTTAAACATGCTCACTAGCCACTTTTAAACATGACGAGGTGTCCGTTCTATGCTACACAGCAAAATAGATTTCAAGAAATAATGTTTCGTCGACCTTTAGAAACGTTCAGCAACACACTGCACATTGGTATACTAATTTGCAAAAAAGACTTTATCATGTTAGCTTGATTCTTATATTTTGTTTATAGTACATGTATACCCGGTATATTTAGTTATGATTGTTTAAACATACAACATAGTGGTATCATTTTAAGTTTCCTAGTGACTTTTTGCACTGTCTGTCCGCGAGTGTTCGCCGATGTCTCAGCAGAATTATCACATTGATAGCTTAAAATAACTGGATGAATATTATTTTTTTCAACCGGATATTCATGCATGTACGTATGATTGGTTAAATTTGTCTACGACATGCTGATGTTTCGTACAGCAATAAAACTTTCAAAGATTCAAAAATCAAACTGTTAATTTCAAATGTGTTGGAACAATTCCCACAATTCAAAAGTATAAGTAAGTTACAAAAACAGTAACTCGTGGAAGGTTGGACACCGGACCATCAAGAGAAGGCATGGGCGGAGAAATAAACGAAGAAATAGACGGCAATGACAGAGGAAGAGACGGTTGCGGAGGTATCAATTTTGAGATATCGGCTCTTTCTATAACAGGATTAGATTGAGTCTCGGACAGATTTTCTTCCCGTTTTAAGCGTTTGTTTAAAGTTTGTCCAGTGTGTTTGAATCAAGGATGCATACATTACTCCGACAGCACATACATGTACACTTCGTACGTACGTAAAATGAAGAATCAATTGACTGACTTCGCGACTTCAGGAAATCAATACAAGTATTGAGTTTTTAGAGCAATAAAACGATATTAAAGAATATCTTTTTATTGCATATACAGTAGTCCGTGTACACGTTTAGAAATTATGTAAACGTTTACAGTCAAAAAACGAAACGGCTCCGTGTACACGTGTAAACGTTTCACCCTTAGTCTGCACATGTGCATTCCGTAATTATATCATGATGAAGACATTTTCAAATTTTAAAATAAAATTTTGAAAGGAAAATTGAGGTAGGAAAAAAATAACCGTAAGGACTCTTGATGTTACCATATAAAAATATTGCAATATATCGCAATATTTTTCCAAATATCGCAATATACATTTGACCCCCGATACTCAGCCCTATCGCCTATACAGGTTTTTGTCAGAAACCAGGTTAAAGTTTGTGAAAAGCAGGTCAAAGTCCAAGCTCAAGGTCACTAGGTCAAAGGTCATGGTCTCAACGACAACGCTGAGGGTACATGTATGGCATTAGCTCTCTGGACTTTTTCGTCACAGCCAGTTAAAAATAGTGAATGTGGTTGTTTTTACCCTTTCACGCTGCTATATTTATAACTGGAGTTATGTATATAATTTTCTTATTAATATATATTTTAACTATACAGTCAATTATTTACTTATCAGTATTCATCTAGAATTTATTATTTTTTAAACTAGCGTTGATGGATTTGCCATGTTTCATATTACCGAAATTTATGACTACGTGAGATCCATTGATTGGTATCAACTTTATTTAAATTTTTGCAAGATAAAGTAGTCAAAGTTGTGTTTATCTAGTTTTCGAAGTGAGCAGTGCTGACAGTAGTTTGTGCTGTCCAAAATTAGTTTTTTAAATTACAGAAAATATTGTAGAGCGAAAAAAAAGGGGGGGGGGGGAGGAAATGCTATAAAAAAGCGCAAGTACTTCCAGGGTTTTTTTTTATTTTGGGGAAGGTGCCTGTGCCTGTCCCATTTGGGAAAATTTGCGACATTTTGCTGAAATTGGGAAAATTTTTATACAAATTATCACCACAGTATAACCCTAGAGTATCATTCATTAACACTGCTAATTATATTGATTTGCTTGAACTGAACAAGGGATGAATGAAAAACTTAAAGACGCACTTAGAAATAGGACATTTTGTGCTGACTTCCAGGTTTTGAGTCAGTATTTTCTCAGGTGTTTTTTCATAATTCCTCTTTGGGAATTTAAGAGTGATTTTTTGGGAAAAATAGACAAATTTGGCATTGGGAAGGGGCCGAACTTCGGCCCCAAAACAAGGAAAAAAAAACCCTGGACTTCCTCACTATTAATGAAGAAAAACTTAAAAGTACAATACTTCTCACAAATTTTCATTTCATTATATCAAACATTCGTTTCGAAGATTATGTCGAGTAAATTCGAGCGAGAAGAACGAAAATCGCGGGGGGGGGTAGTTTTGACAGTTGAAGCAGCCATAACTAAACGAAACACACTGTTTCAATGACAACAAGCTATATATCTAAGATAATGACTACCGAAGAATATCCATCACAATAAATATTCAAATTCGCCGCCTAGTTCAAGAAGTTCACCGTCAGGTTTGAGCTAGCGCATTTGTAGAAAATCTGTTTTGCGGACGTACTAATATGTACGTATGCGCTGTTTTTCCTCTCGTTTGTGGTCGTTTTTATTTTTTTTCCATTAAAACATACAGATATAACTTCATAAATAATTATTCTAAAATAATACTACTTTATCCAAATGATTGCGTAAATCTGAATTTTCTTCGGACTTATGCAAGTTTACTTTTAAACGACCCCTTTTCAACAAGCTTAGAAGACATATCGACATAGCACTTGTGGCACACGCGGACTTTGTATAGAGGAATATTTTCAACGAAATGGGACTACATAGAAACTTTTGTTCATTATTTGGATTTTTGCTTCGCCGAAATCAAAGCAGGACTTCAGATATTCTTTACAAGAGATTTTTACGTAACAATTCGACGCTGACAGGTGCCCGTCCTTGTAATACCCAAAACCATGTACGGGTGGAACCGGGGATGGTTGGTCCGGATTACAAGTCACCGAGAAATTATCATTGGAAGCATATGGATAGTGGCAATGTAGCCACCATTCTGGATTCATATGACACATTTTTATTAGATTTAGACGGAACTATGTGGGGAGTTGACCATATTACACCTATCCCGGGGATTTCGGAGGCTGTAGACAATCTAAGACGTTTGAACAAGAATCTTCTCTTTGTGACCAATAACAGTATTCATGGAAATTTACATTATACGGAGAAGTTTGAAATTTTTGGATTTAGCGCAAACGAAGATGACATTTTTGGAGTAGCGCACGCAGCGGCAATCTACATAAAAGAGATACTTAACGTCAATAGCCCCGTATACGTCATCGGAAGTTACGGCATGGGAGCGGAATTGGAACACTTTGGTGTCGATTATTTTGGGATCGGTCCGGACCCAGACGTGGAATTAGCCTCTTGGGATCCCAATGAATTGTTTAAAATGAATTTTAAGGACGACGTCGGTGCTGTTCTCGTAGGATTCGACCAACATTTTCACTATAACAAGATATTTAAGGCAACAAGTTATCTTTTGGACAAAAACTGTCATTTTGTTGCAACTAATGACGTAGAGATGGGGTTTAAATTGTCAGAAAACAGATTTCAACCGGTGACAGGTACCCTGGTTAAAGCGGTGTCAGCAGCATCTGGTCGGGATCCTAGGGTTGTGGGTAAACCACACCCTCTTATGCTGGAATGTGTCAAACGTAAGCATGAACTGGACTTGAAACGGACACTGTTTATCGGGGATAGCATAAAAGCAGATATAACATTTGCGAATAATGTTGGCATTGATTCTGCATTAGTTTTGACAGGAGTAAACACCGAGGACGACTTGACACACTACCCAGGTATCAAACCTACATACATTTTGGACTCTTTTGCGTCTTTCGCACGTATAAATTAAACGAATCTGCTGGTCGGAGTATTTTTAAGTGATCAGAAAGAAAAAAAAAATGTGTACAGAATGCGCAAAGTGATTGACATACACTTCAAGAAGTATGTTTGAAATTTATGGATAACAGAAATTTATGATCTCAGGGTTCATATTTATTTACAAGTTTAGTCTTCTATCGTATATAGGTTAATGGAAAATCAGATTCTGCCTGGTGCATGTTCTATAATATTTTTTTATGTTTTATAATATACATACTATACTAGTACATTTGTATAATAAAAGTGTTATTGGTTATAGTGTTGTCTTTTGACCTACAAGGACCAACAGCCGTGCAGGTGTAACTTTTTTTTATGTTCATGGAAAATGTAATTGAATTCTTATAAGAGATGATCATGGGTCCGTTCACTGATAATGGACACAGTCCATGATATTGGACCGGCACAGTCCACAGACATCGCGAAAGTTTTTACAACTTACCAGACATTTTTGTAGAAATAAAAGCATGTTTATTAAGAAAAAAAAAAATGAAATATTTTACCAGACCGAAGCACATTTTACCAGATATGTCTGGTGACTAGTCGCTTTCGGATTGTCTGCAGTCCATGGTATTGGACCTGCGCAGTCCATGGTATTGGACCCGCACAATCCATGGTATTGCGCACAGTCCATGATTCCGCACAGTCCATGGCGTTGGACCCACACAATGCATGGTATTGAACTCGCACAGTCCATGGTATTGCACACAGCCCATGATATTGGACCTTCAGAGTTCATGGTATTGGACCCACACAGTCCATGATATTGGACCCGCACAGTCCATAATATCGAACTTTTCTTCCCTGTTACAGTTCATGGTATTGGACCCGCACAGCCCATGGTATTGGACCCGCACAGTCCATGATATTGGATCCACACAGTCCATGGCATGGAACCCACACAGTCCATGGTATTGGACTAGCACAGTCCATGGTATTGGACCCGCTTAGTTCATGGTATTGGACCCGCACCGTCCATGGTATTGGATCCGCACAGTCCATGGTAATGGACCCGTACAGTCCATAGTATTAAACTTTTCTTCCTGTTATTGCACATAATCTGATTTTTGGGATGTGAATATATCTTAGTGTGATACAGATCAAGTGGGAGTTCGGTTTTGATTGACATAATTTTACACGAGTTATGACCCTTGGACATGACAAATATGAAATTTTAAGTTTTCTTGACTTCTTGGCTGTTGTTACAGACATTGAACTGATTTTTGTTATGTGAATATATTATTGTGTGATACAGATCAAGTTTAATTTTTTTTTTATTTGATTGACATATGTTTACAAAAGTAAAAGTTATGATCCTTTGACTCGGCAAATTCATGAAAATGCATTCTTCATACCTTTTTTAATACATATGATTTTGGGAATTCATCTTTTGGTCAGGTGAATTGTCGGGCAGTCTTTTGCTTAAATGGATAGTACCCAGGAGACCTACAAAGTGGCTGGGGCGTCGCCCTCAATAAAAAGGCCCCAACCTGTTGTGTCTTCTACGGACACATACGCAACAGGTAATTTAGGTGTCCCTAGAATTAGTTTACATGACATTAGAGACGAAACATTTGTAGTAAGTAGAAACCATGAGTTTTAGTATAAACATGGAGATGGGTATATTAAAATCAAGCCCTGTAAGACTGAAGTGGTCGATATACTAAAAGAGCACCAATTTTCACCAAGCGATTGCTTAATTTCTAAGTGCGGCACGAAGAAACAGACACTTCGTTCTCAAGTAATCATTTAACACGCATAGTTTTGAAAACCTAAACTGTAAGACATCTAATGTAGTGTACGGAATACACAATGTTGAGTTCTCACTTTGTGGATTGATTTATGTAGGTGAAACCAAAGGTCAGCTCCGAACCAGAATGTCAGGACATCGGTCAAAAATAAATTAATAATAAAGGAAGTCAACTCCTTTATCGACATTTTGACCAGGCCGATCATCCCGTTTAATCTTCGAGAGTCAGAATCCTGCAGAAAATACATCACCCCACAAACAATCCCAATTTGAGCACACCTTTCCGTCGCAACAGAGAAGATTTCTGGATAAAAAAATCTTAACACTGCAGCGCCCTATGGGTGCAACGATAATATCAGCAGCATAGTGTCACAACCACGTTAACGCTAACGTGGTGTGATGGACGTACGGGATGTAAAGGGTTGTCCGTACGTCCGGTAGAACTCTGTTTAATTTGGGGAATTAGCTTTATTTGTGTTGTGTAGACTCTCTCTCGATGCGCTCTTCACTTAAAAGTGTTCCGCAGCTGAAAGTATCAAGATTACACTTTAATAAGTTTTCATTCTTTATTGTTGTTTCGTTTTTCGGAGAGTGTTTTCAAATATAACAGTTGACAAAATAACGCATGCACACCAGTGACGAACGTTACCCTTTTACAATAATTTAGAATTCTGTATACTTCATTAATAAATCAAATATAAACCATTAAATATTACTTTGAAACATGACAATTGCAACTCAATAAAAATACATATGAAATCGGTCACTGGCGGCAATAATAACAATTTTACTTAAATGATAACGAACACAAACTAGTATATAAAATCAAAAGCGAACACACTAGTAAAACAATTATGTACAAATAACAACTTATAATAATATGAAATGAAGAGAAAGTATCTTATTTAGAAAGTTCAAATTTTAAAACAGTAATTATAAAAAGATTTACTTAACTTAAATTGAAATGTAATTGGAATTTATTCTAAGTAAAAATGTAAAATTCAAATAGTCTCATACCTGAAAGTATCAAGATTACACTTTAATAAGTTTTCAATCTTTATTGTTGTTTCGTTTTTCGGAGAGTGACCAATATGGCCGAAGTTTGACCGTCTCCGAAAAACGCCCCACCCTTCCAGATACTGACCAATAACTTTCTTAGAATTTTGACCGACACATTTACCCGAATTTTGAAAAACTAAAATTAACCAATCAAATTTAAGAATTTTGGACAAAGAAGACGAGCTGGACAGGAACCGATAATTGACTTTCACACTTATGTCATGAATTAATTTACTCATCTCGGCGTCCTGTCCGAACTTTCTTCTGATGTCGTGTACTTTGTTTGTTTTCTAATAGCCTTAAGTAAATTTTGAAGTAATTATGTCTCCCCCCCAACGGGGAGGAGACATATTGGTTTTGCCTTCGTCGTCCGTCTGTCTGTCTGTCCGTCTGTCCGTCTGTCACACATCTTGTCCGGGCTATATCTCCTGAACCGTTTGCCCGATCACTTTCATATTTTAGTATGTTGTTGCTTATGACCCGAAGGTTTCACATCACCTTGACCCAAGGTCATGTGACCAAGGTCAAGGTCATTTAGTGCATTTTTAATGAAATTATGCATACATTCCTGTCCGGGCTATATCTCTTGAACCGTTTGCCGGATCACTTTCATATTTTAGTATGTTGTTGCTTATGACCCGAAGGTCAGAGAAGAACGAACATCCTCTGAACAGAGATCGTGGCTCATAACTAAACTTTAGATCATCAAGCCTTTCGTCATCATTATCACCTAACTTTATTTGAAATAGAATGTGGTAAGATCGACCCGAAACCCCGTTTTAGGTTAAAAACCTCCTAGCTCGTCTAGATCTTAGAGCATTTGAAACGAACATTTACCGCCATTACTTCCGGTGTACTTCCGGGTTATTGTTTACATTGCCAACGGAGGAAATGCTGGCCATAATGCTTGTGTTTACGTACATATTATTGACTATCCCCACTTATCCATCTCCTCAGACCAACACAGACTCAAATATAACACCATCCTTATACACGAGTCTCATTAAACCATCCTGTTATGGATCCAAGCCTCTTATGAAAAGAAGCAAACATGACTTTCTATTATACATGTGTACCATCCTTATACTTCGCTCATCCGACTGTGAAACAAACCCAGGTCCACGCCCACCAAAGTACCCTTGTCAGATATGCCAGAAAGCGTGTAAATGGGGTCAAGCCGCCATAGCCTGCGACAACTGTGACTTGTGGTACCATACACAATGTATGAACATGAACAGTCAAGTATATAAATACCATGCCAAACCTGATGCCAGCTGGATTTGCTGTGCATGTGGCCTGCCGAACTACTCATCATCCTTCTTCACTCTAAGCAGCTCGAGCTGCTTATCATCGAATAGTTTCAGTTTACTCAACTCAAGTAATGACAGGGAACACGAGGGAAACCTAGGATGCCCCCTCTTCACATCATCACCCAAAAAGAACATACCTGTTACAAATCCAAACCACCACAGGTATAAGATCATATCACTCAACCTCCAAAGTTTACGAGCAAAAAAGGTAAGTTTGCATAACTTAGTAAACTCATCGCAACCAGATATCATCGTTGGAACCGAGACGTGGTTAAAATCTGACGTCCACAACAGCGAATTTTGCCCACCGGGTTACTCCGTAAGGTCAAGGAGAGATCGACCTGATGGTTATGGAGGAGTCATCATCATGACTAAATCCACAATTCCAGCAGATGAAATTTATGTCTCCAATGACTCGGAACTGACTGCCATTGCCGTTAAACGTGGAAATAAATCTCCTTTGATCATTGTTGGCCTATACAGACCTCCGAGTAGCAACCAGGTGTATGCAGACCAGGTTTGTTCAGAAATCAGAAGCATAGCTGATACTCACAGGAACACACCAATGTGTATCACTGGTGATTTCAACCTACCAGATATTGACTGGTCAAAACTCTCAACATATGGTAACAGTAACCCTCTATCAGTCAACCAGGCATTCATATCCACATTCACTGACTGTGGACTACAACAAATGGTGGATTTCCCAACCAGGAGGGGTGCCATTCTTGACTTGTTCATAACAAACAGACCCTCACTGATAAACAAAATCCGACCGCTTCCTGGAGTCAGTGATCATGAAGTGCTATTTATAGACACTAACGTCGAAGTCAAGCATCAACGACCACCAAAGAGAAAAATTTATCTCTGGAATAGGGCGAACACTTAGGGACTTCAGGATGATTTTGAATCATTCAGTACTGATTTTGTCAACCAACATGATATTACCCAGCCAGTAGATGATTTGTGGAACAAAATCAAGTCCAGCTGTCAATATCATCTTGACAAACATGTTCCTTCAAAAATGACCACCCAACGTTATAACCAGCCATGGATAACTAGGGACTTATAACGTATATCCAGGCGGAAAAAGAGGGCCTTTAAGAGGTACAGAATGTCAAACTCAGCCAAGGACTATGAAAAATATCATGACCTTAAATCGAAATCCCATGTCTTATGCAAACAGAGATATAACGAATATGTCAACTCTATAGTCATGGATGAAAACCAGAAGCCTAAAAGACTCTGGAGCTTCGTAAAGAGTAAAAGGACAGATGCATGCGGAGTTTCCACCCTCAAGCAGAATGGTGTTCCTCACAGCGACAGTAAGATGAAGGCTGAAATTCTAAATAAACAGTTTACTTCAGTATTCACCTCTGAGAACCCAAACGATCCTTTACCAGACCTAGAGGGCTCCCCCCCATCCAACTGTCGCAGATATCACTGTCACCGAAAATGGGGTGTGTAAACTCCTTCAGCAGCTAGACCCACATAAGGCTACCGGTCCTGACGAGGTATCCTCACGTCTTCTGAAGACTGTGGCCAAACAGATTACTCCAGCCCTTACACTCCTTTTTCAGGCATCACTAAACCAAGGTAAGGTGCCCGACGACTGGAAGGCTGCTAATATCACTCCCCTTTTCAAGAAAGGAGATAGGAGCAACCCCAGCAATTACAGGCCAGTATCCCTGACGTCTGTATGTAGTAAGACTCTGGAGCACATCGTACACCACCAAGTCATCCAACATTTGGAGCACCACAACATTCTGACAGACTTTCAGCATGGGTTCAGAAAGAGACGCTCAACGGAAACCCAGCTCATACTTACCATCGATGACCTTGCAAAAAGTATAGACGTCAACGAACAAGTCGACTGCATCCTACTTGATTTCAGCAAGGCTTTCGACAAAGTCCCCCACAACAGACTCTTGATGAAACTCCATCACTATGGTGTAAGAGGAGCACTTCACCAATGGATGTCAAGCTTCCTAAGAGGCCGTGTACAACAGATAGTGCTTGATGGCCAGACCTCCACCCCCAGTGCAGTTACATCAGGAGTCCCACAGGGAACCGTGCTCGGGCCGCTGCTGTTTTTGCTTTATATTAATGACCTCCCCGCAGCAGTGAAATCGACCGCCAGATTGTTTGCTGACGACTGTTTGCTATACCGGAAAATCAAGTCGGATGAGGACAGACGTACCCTACAACAAGACCTTGACAACCTACAGAGGTGGGAAGACCAGTGGTTGATGCGGTTCAATCCTGACAAGTGTGAGGTTCTTCAAGTTACAACCAGAAGATGTCCTATACAGTCCACCTATACCATCCATGGACAAGCACTGGCAAATGTCAACTCCGCCAAATACCTGGGATTGAACATACATAAGACACTGAGCTGGGGTGACCATATCAGCAAAATCACAAGAAAGGCACACAACACCTTGTCCTTCCTAGGCAGAAACATCAGCCGATGTCCTACCAACATCAAGGCCCAATGTTACTCCACACTTGTGAGACCATCCCTAGAATATGCATCAAGTGTCTGGAGCCCAGCTAAGAAAGGAAGCATCAACCAAATTGAGGCAGTACAACGCCGTGCAGCGAGATTCGCTACTGGTGACTACCAACGAACCAGTAGCGTGACTTCCATGTTGCGCCAACTAAACTGGACACCGCTCGAGGTCAGACGGAACAACGCCCGTATAGTCATGATGTACCGTATAGTGTACGCCCTGGTTGACATACCCGCTGCCTTACACTTACAGCAGACATCAGTTTACAACACCCGTGACCATTCCATCAAGATCCTGGTCCCACATTCAAGGTCAAGCGTGTACCGGAACTCATATTTTCCACAAGCCATTCGACTATTGAACAACCAACCCGGGTCCTTGGTAGTAGCAGATAGCCTGGACAGCTTCAAAGCTCAGCTGTCCAGGTCCACACCCACAAAATAAGTTGCTTCCAGTTTTTATCCTGTTTTTAGCCTTATATCTGTACATAGGATGTTCGTCCTTTTATGCTGAAAAAGTGCGATAATACTTCAGTGGTGCTGCACTTAGAAGGAAGAAGAAGGTTTCACATCACCTTCACCCAAGGTCATGTGACCAAGGTCAATGTCACTCAGTGCATTTTTAATACAATTATGCATACATTCCTGTCCGGGCTATATCTCTTGAACCGTTTGTCGGATCACTTTCATATTTTAGTATGTTGTTGCTTATGACCCGAAGGTTTCACATCACCTTGACCCAAGGTCATGTGACCAAGGTCAAGGTCACTTAGTGCATTTTTAATGAAACTGTACATACATTCCAGTCTTTGCTATATCCCTTGAACCGTTTGCCTGATTACTTTCATATTTTAGTATGTTGTTGCTTATGACCCAAAGGTTTCACATCACCTTCACCCAAGGTCATGTGACCAAGGTCAAGGTCACTTAGTGTATTTTTAATGAAATTATGCATACATTCCTGTACGAGCTATATCTCTTGAACCATTTGCTGGATCACTTTCATATCTAAGTATGTTGATGCTTATGACCCGTAGGTTTCACATCACCTTGACCCAAGGTCATGTGACCAAGGTCAAGGTCACTTAGTGCATTTTTAATGATATTGTGCATATATTCTTGTCCGGGCTATATCTCTTGAACCGTTTGCTGGATCACTTTCATATTTTAGTATGTTTTTGATTATGGCCCGAAGGCTTCACATCACCTTGACCCAAGGCCAAGGTCACTTACTACATTTTTAATGAAATTGTAGATACATTCTTGTTTAGGCTTTATCCCTTGGACTGCATACTGGATTGCTTTCAAGTTTAAGAATGTATTTAGTCATGACCAAAAGGTTTCACCTGGACCCATGGTCATTTGATCAAGGTCAAAGTTACTAAGTACATTTTAATGAAATTGTACATGCTATCCTATTTGGGCTGTATCTCTTTTAACTTTAATCAGATCACCGTCATATTTTAGTATGTTGTTGCTTATCACGTAAAGGTTTCACATCACGTTGACTCAAGGTCATGTGACCAAAGTCAAGGTCAATTAGTATATTTTAAATGAAATTGTATTTGTTACATGTATTATGTGCAGGCTGAATCTTTTGAACCGTGATCGGATCACGTCATATTTTAGTATGATGGTGCTGATGACCCAAAGGTTTCACACCTCCTTGATCCAAGGTCATATGACTAAGGTCAAGTATTACATTTTTAATGAAATTGTAAATGCTATTGAGTCTGGGCTATATATATGGAATCGTATACTGGATCACTCTTATACTATAGTATGCTGTTGCTCAGGATTGGAGGGTTTCTTATCATCTTGACCCAAGGTCAAGATAATTTAGTTCTTTTTAATGAAATTGTACGTACTAATATTGTCTGCGCTATATCTCCTGAACCCTTCTTACAATTGTTTTCATATTTTAGTATGTTGTTTCTAAGGACTAAATGTTTCTTATCACATTGTCCCAAGGTCACATGGTTAAGGTAGCTTCTTACTTTGGTAATTTGGAAATTGTATATGCTAAGCATGTCCAGGCTGAAATTGTCTATGCTAATAATGTTTAGGCTTTATATTTTGAACCGTGTATCCAATCACTAATTCAGTTTTTTGTTGCTCATGATCCATACAATGTTAAACGTCTTCAAATCCAATAGCATCATTTAAAAGCAGAGAAGTTTGCAGCATGGACCAGACATGCATGTTTCGGGTACTTATAACCCTCGTCAGTGAGTGTAGGTTTCAGATCACCTATATCCAAGGTCATGTGACCAAAGTCAATTTCTTTAAATATGCTTATAATGAAATTGTATATGCCAATCATGTTTGGGCTTTACCTCAAACAATGTAATGAATCACTTTCATGTTTTAGTATGATGTTGCCCATGACTCAAAGGTTTCACATCATTTTGCATTTTGGCCTAAGGTCAAAGTAACTTAGAGGGAGGGGGAGACATCTGTTTTTTATGAAAAACATTTTGTTTAATTCTTGTTATTTTTAAGACGGAAAAAGTAAAGTCACAAAAAGGAAAGGAATGTTATATTGTTCAGAGATTAACGAAAGATTAAATGCCAAAATATAGAAATGTTCAAAAATGATTTTTACAAATAACTTTTTCCATACAAATAATTTTAAAATAAAAATATTAAATTTGATTTCCTGATCGATAATTGAATCTATCGATACCAAATTTGATGTGATAAATCAATTATAAAAAGAATTTGAGTAATATTATAAATCTGAATAAAAATTGTAAGTTTTACAAAAATTGCAAACTCAAGAAGTTATTTCAAAAGTTATATTATAAAGAAATATGTCTTTTCAATTATATTTTCACATGTGGAATAACATATCTTTTTTTTTAAATAAAATTCAAACTTTAAATTAAAATTTATTCTCAAAGCTTAAGCGTCTGTCCTATGACATATTAAAATTAAGATTTTAAACATGCATTAATGACGACTTTCTACCCAACCTAATTACTTTCGTCCTCGAAAGTCCAAATTTTTATACAATATATACACTAGTGGAGGACGTTTAGATTGGAAATGATTCAAAAATGAAATAATGATACACATGGTTACATAATCAAGTTCAATGTGTGTGTTTGTTCAAGACAGATATAGATATTATTCGAGTTGTCGTGTATTTTAAACACATAATTCATATATACATGTACACAAGGTTCACTGTATCACATTGTCATTGCAATTGTTCACTATATTTGTAGGTCTTGGGTCACCATAAAGAATGATAAGGAAAAAAAAATGAAAGCATATATATAAACAACATATAACACAACTTGATTAAGGAGGTGAAGTACCGGAAGTGTGGTTGTTGAGCGAAAATCCATAATTATTGTGAATGGTCAACACATATGCGCTGAAAGGTTGCTGAATAATTTTCTTAACTCTAAAGTAAGTGAACAGATTCAAATCAATGCTGCCTGGTACTGCCATTATAGTATCAGTACGTTTGTCTGTTACACAAAAGGGAGACCATTGTACATTTAACCTTAATGATGGAAAACTTGCCAAAGATACGTCTCTAATGCGAGGTTTTGAAAAATGGTAATAAGAAGGACACAGTGATAGATGCATTACAGGTACTATTACACAATCACCGCCCGATGTCAATTCTAAAGCTATAAAAGTAAACTTCCTTGTTTTAGACCTGTACATCAGTATCGTAATAACGAGCAATATAACAAGTACAACTGCTCCTACTATCACAGACGCATGGGTCCATGAAAATTCAGACTGTAAAAAGTCAGTATAAGAAGGTGTGGTCTGAGATTCTACATGGAAAATAAATGATGGTACAGTGGCTGAAGCTGAACCTTTAACTTGTTGCATGATAAGTAAACTAGCTGCCATTTTTCTCATTTTGCAAAACATTAATAATGAAAGTAATAAAGAAACAATGGCGATTCCAATTGCTGAAAATGCGATCAATGAGTTAACGTCTGGCCAACCCTGTGGAATAGCTATCAAACCATCTAACAAAGGCTCAGCAAGATTATGAAAAATTTTCTGATCTTTCTTCACAGCTTTTGCAATCTTTTTTAAACTAAGATGATCTTTCTTATCATTAGCTAAAACATCAGAAAACGTATTGTTATAAAACTGGAATTTTGGTATACTGAAATTGATCGGCTTTGGAAATTTGGTATCACCAAATATATTGTTCAACGAACTGTCATCGAAAAATTGCTGAAATAAGGCTAAATTAACAGGATGTACAACTGTAATAGAAGTTGATGTATTATAACACTTAACTAATCTTGGTGAATAATACAGGGTATCTGTGGACAATGAACATGTACAAGGTATATATACTATACAAAACGAACATCCGGGAATAATTTTCTTTTCCCTTGGACAATCTAATATCAAGTTCTTGCTATTGTACACCAAAGCTGTCGTCTCAGACAACTCAATAATGTCAGGCTTAAGCAAATTTTGTGTAAACCTGAAATCACACAAATCTTGAATCTGGTGTCTGTTATTTGAGTATAAAGCCATAGTACAGTCTAGTGCTGTTATAGGTGTTAATGCAAGGTTAATGTCACATAACATTACTGAATCGTGGTGACAGTTGATTAGATCTTTAGAGGAAAGTGGTAAATAATGGTCGTGATGAGGTGTTATAGCGAAATAGTCAGGTAAAGTGAGAAGCTGAGTAGCATGCTTTGATGTGACGTTATGATGAACCGGAACCGGAAGTGATATTACTTTATAAAGCTTTAATGGTCGTTCGAGTGAAGAAAGAGGGAATTTAATTGTGATGTAAAGAGATGCGTGGTTACGGGAATAGATGAATTTACCATTTGAGTAGTAGAAGCTCGGGTCAAGATGAGTGAGATAGAATTGGGGGTAGTGTTTTCTCATGAGATGTTTAATATTATGAAGAACGTTAGAGAGTGTATTGCGGTCAATGAGATGTGGAGTGATTTTGCCTTCTACAAGACTCTGAACGGACTGTCTAAGTCTGTTCAATCGACTCCTCAGAATGTTAGTTTGATCAACTTGCTCGAAAATCGTGCTAGAGATGTTAAGAACAGTGTGCTCAAAAGTTTGAAATTTGTTATCCATGCTTTGAACGAGGCTTGTTATAAGATTGTTATTTTTTTGACACCTTTCATCAAGTTTGTAAATCGTTTATCCGTGAGAGTAATAAACGATGACAAATGTTTGTTGTGCTGTTCAAGAGCTTTGGCGATACCGTTAGTCCGTTCAGCGATTGCGTTTATATGGCTAGCCATGATGTTAACGTCATCCATGGTTGCCAAGCCAAATAAGCCTTTATATAATTTGCCAATGAATGGTAACAGTGACCTTACTTGTCTCCCATTTTGGAGAATTTTTGTTTGTGGAACCAAAGTTCTTATTTCTTTTAGAGTTTCATTGTAATCGCTGAAAAGACTTTGATGCAAGTTATGTATTTGCGTAACTAAAGTATGTAACATTCTACAATCGTAGAGAACCTCGCACTTCGGCGTTTTACATTTGTACCCTACATTACAACTAGGTATTTTCGTTACCTGAAACCTTTTAGGTAACACAACATGAAACGTATGGAGCCAGTACTCCCTCGATGTTAACAAATTTTGTTCTTGTCTAAAGACAACGCCATAATTATGTCTGTCTATAATTCCTTGTTTCACTTCTAGGTTATCTGCCCTTTGAGTGATGGCACTTGTTGCGTTAGTGCTGCCAACCAATGTCATCATTATCACAGTCATCAAGGTAAGGTTACCAAGGATTCCCCAATTTTGACCTAAAAAAAAAAAAAGAAAAAAAAAAAATGGAACCAATTTACTAAGAAAGTTGTGATAAGATTATCGTAGAATATATTACGACAATAAATGTGTGTAGACCAGCTACTATAAGTGAATGTTTTATCACAACTGCCTGAGAAATTAGCTATATTTATCTAGTTTGTTTTAAAAAATCCCTATCGCCGAATGTTTCATAAAGGTGGGTACCCGTGGAGTTTCCTTGAAAATGAACTATGACCTCACTGTGAAAAATTTACTAAGAAGTATTCCGATTTAACATAGTTGGGACACACACACAAAAGTATCTTTTCTAAAAACAAAATTATACATTAGTTTGCGAGAAACTGCTTTCTCTTAAAGTATGTTTTTCTTAATTTTCCCATTTTCGTGAATCTCTTGTTCACGTACTCGAGCAAATCTGGCGGGAAAACATCGTCTGGTTCCCAAGTTTTTTCTCCATTTTCCCATTCTACCCGTATTTCACGACGGCCATTTTTAAAACGACCTACAGGTAACTTATTGATTTTCCATATTCTCTGAGAATTACCCTGACTGTTCTGTGAATCTGGATGAAATTGGGGAGTTCCCGTAGTCTCATCTGCAGATTCATCAGAATCTGTTTCACTTTCTGTTTCTGAATCTGATTGTGGTTCGAATCCCGCTTTGTGAGTGTTTGGATCATGATAACGTTTCAAGTTTGTAGCGTTGATTAGAGAAGGATTTACCTTGTTGTCAGAACATCTTTTGATTTTGTACGTGTAGTTTGGTCCACATTCTATGATACTATACGGACCTTCGGCCTTGACGTACAGTTTGCTAGACATCCTCTTTGGCGTCTTTGTGACCTTAAACATGTCCAAATCACCTACTTTAAAGTTGGGCGTGTTTGCCTTGCGATCATTCCGAATTTTGTTTTTGTCCTTGTGGAACGCCTGATTTTCTTGCGAAATTTTGTGGGCAACCTTGAGGTTTTCCATCAACTGTCGCATAAATACTTTAGCATCCTTACCTAAGTTATCAGCTGGTTCCAAGGAGACATCAAACGGTAATCTCATCTCCTCGCCAAAAACAAGATAAAAGGGAGAGAACTCTGTGGAATGCATGCTCGGAGACTTACGGATGGCCATCATAACGCTTGGTAATAACTCTGGCCAATTTGACTGCTCTTTTCCACAGTACGTTCTCAGGCTATTTGCCAAGGTACTGTTCTGTCTTTCAACCATACCGTTTGTGTTTGGGTGGTAGGCTGACGTGTGGTGCTGTGTGACCTCAAAAATCTCGCACAATGCGTTCACCAAATTAGACATGAAATTTCGGCCTCTGTCTGAAAACAAAACTCTAGGGGCACCAAATCTGGTAAAAATTTCTTTATACAAAACCTGTGCTGTCTCTTTGGCACTCTGGGTTCTCAGTGGAAACGCCTCTGACCATCGGGTACAGGAATCTATGCATAAAAGAATGTATTCATACCCGTCTTTTGTTTTGTTCTATGGACCGACTATGTCGATATGCCAGCGTTCAAACCTTTGGGAAGTTGCCATGTGTACCATAGGTGGATGGAAAGGATGGTAATCCCGCTTTGACCTTTGACATGGATCACAAGATTTGACATATTTGATAATGTCATTGTGCATACCGGGCCAAAAGTATTTCTGTAGAAGAGAAGATTTTACCTTTTCGACTCCTAGGTGACCTCCCGCTGCCAATCCGTCATGATAGGATTTCAGTGCATCTTGTCGTAGTTCCGGCGGAAGTGCTAATTGTCTTACCTGTTTGATTTCTTTTTGTATTTTTCGACCTCGTCGCTCATACCAGTGATATAGTACACCGTCGACTAGACTATAGTACTTACTTTCGCCGATAACTCTATCTATACCGGCCTTGTCTGCTGGTAGACTGCCATCGACTAAGTATTGGTATATGAATTCGAAATCTCTACAGGATTTCTGCATTTCACCCATTTCCTGATTGGTGTGTTTCGTATCTAGGACGACATTGTCCTTAGCGACTGTGTCTGTCGCATAACAAAAGGTAACCGACACACCTTGCTTTGCAGACTCATGTACATTTTGCTCATCAGTAATTTCTTGTTTATCGTGCACCGTACTTACTGTTTGGACTTGGGTTGTCGCCTCTGTCTCGTCTGCCTCATACTGTCGTCTGCTCAGGGCGTCTGCTACACAGTTGCTTTTACCTGGCCTGTGTTTAATGTTGCAGTTATACTCTTGTAACTTTAAGGCCCATCTCTCTAATCTACCCGTGTATTTAGCCGATTTTAACCACACCAAGGCCCTATGATCTGTAATGACGTCAAAGTCACTATGTGCAAGATAGGGCCTATATGCTTCTATACCACATAGCACTGCTAAACACTCTTTCTCTGTCGTATTATACTTCTTTGATCGGCTGTGAGAGATTTACCACCGTATGCAATTACATATTCTCTGTTGCTATCGTCTATCTGACCTAACAAATACCCAACAGCTGTATTTGAAGCGTCACATGTCAAAATAAATCGTTTCACTGGATCAGGGTACGAAAGCACAGGAGCTGAAATCAATTTTGATTTCAAAGACTCGAATGCTTCCTGACATGCTGGAGTCCACTGAAACTTTTTATCTTTTTTCAAAAGCCCATGTAATGGCGCTGCAACCTGTGAGAAGTCCTTAATGAACCTTCTATAATAGTTGGCCATGCCAAGGAAACTTCTCACATGTTTTTGCGTTTTGGGTCTAGGAAATTCGCTCACAGCCTTTGTTTTGTCAGGGTCTACCTCGATACCTTTACGTGAAATGATATGGCCCAAAAATTTGAGTTGCTTTACAGCGAAATGGCATTTGGATGGCTGTAATTTCAAATTTGCCTCTAGCAACCTGTTAAAAACTTGATCTAAGTGCATAAGGTGCTCTTGAAATGTGCTACTGAAAATAAGAATGTCATCTATGTAGACTAGGACTGATTTCCAGTTAAGTCCCCTCAAAACTGCTGCCATCAAAGTCTGAAATGAAATGGGTGCATTAGTCAATCCGAACGGCATCCTGGTCCATTCGTACACTCCTCGCTGTGTTATGAATGCTGCTTTATGTCTGCTCTCCTCGTCTAACTCCATCTGCCAGAATCCAGACATAAGATCTAGATTGGTGAAATAATTAGCTTTCGACGCGCCAATTGCATCGAATACACTTTCTATATGAGGCAAAGGAAAAGACTGAGGGACAGTAATTTTGTTAAGAGCACGGTAATCACATGCAAAGCGATATGTGTTGTTTTTCTTTCGAACTAGCACTACTGGTGAGTGCCATTCGGAGTTGGAAGGTTTAATGATATCGTGCTTCTCCATTTCATCTATTTGTTTCGATAGCTCCTTCTCTTGGTGATGGGACGTCCTGTAAAAAGGAAGCCTGATAGACTAAGAACCTGGTTTGATATCTATCCTATGTTTATAAACAGACGTTTTACCAAGCTCGCCAAGATTAGAAGCAAATATGTCTCTTTTCTTGTGCAAAAAGCTAAGTAATTGACATTTCTGTTCTTCTGTCAAATCAGCATTCTGTAAATCAAAATCAAGTTCATTATTTAGCACTGTGTTTGATGCACTATTTTCAGTGTCGACTGCACCTACAAAAGAATCACTATGGTCATCAGTCAAGGGGTATACATCTGTATGTATATCTACGGCATTTGCAAGCACTTTGCCTCTTGGCACTAAAATATCCGAATTTTATAAAATAAACGCATGACAGCCTTTTTACCTCTTACTTTGACCAAACATCTGGCTGCAGCGAGATTTAGGAGTGTTAGTTCCTTTGAAGGCTCTAACATCACCTCTTCATTGTGTTTTTTTTTCGTGAAATTCTCACGCAAATTTCTGTTTCAGATCGTTTTGGAATAATCGTTTCAGTGCTTGCGCGTGCTAACCCTGACTGAGTATTTATAAGACAAATGTTAGGGGTTTCTGCGTCTGGGATCTCCATCGTGTTATTGCCTGAAAATGTTAGTGTAACATTAAATGCACTTAAAAAATCAACACCTAAAATAAATGCATGATGTAGACCATCAACTACGTGGACCTGGTACTTGTATTTTACCTTGTTGATGGAGAATGACACATCACATTTTCCAAGAACAGACAATTGTGTACCACTCGCTCCTTTCACTGACTGAAAATCAGGTGCTTGTAGAACTGACTGCGAGAAAACAGTCTTATGAAAGAAAGCCTTACTCATTATTGACACTGATGCGCCAGAATCTATCAGAGCAGTAGTGAGTAAACCCATAACATTGACATCGACCGTATTCTTATGTAAATGTGTGACCTGATTTATTTCTGGTTGACCGTTACCATGACAAATATGGATAATGACCATATCCCTGTCTACAGTACAAAATCGATAATTCAAAAAATCAGAAACCGAAGGCATACAAAATCAGGACAAAACAGGAACCAAAGCAAACAAAAACAAAAACCTCCACCATATGAAAAGAAGCGAACTCCCGATATGAGAGTGAGACCAGGTGCCCAGGAAGAGTAAGCATCTCCTGCTTGCATGCAACACCCGTCGCTTCAATTCGGTAGAACTGTCACATCCGGTTACTTCCATTTTGGAAGATATAGAGTACAATCTTTGTTTGGATGGTTCAAATGGTCTATGACAGAATATCATCCACCATTCTGGATAGTGGGACATCATAGTGTATGACGAGTTCCCCATATCGACCGTAGAACTTCCTCAGTGACGATGTTAGTCGGTCACAAACATATCCCTGACTGAGAGGCTTATCTGAAAGACGCCTAGCTCTCAGAACAAAATTCGTATATTTGGTACTTGCTCTGGCATAGCGTATCAACTGAGATATGAACACGCCATAAGCAGGCGATGCAGGGATGTCGCTACTCAGAAAAGGAAAGTTCGTAATGCTGAAATTGAAGTCGTCACGTTTGTCATAGAGTGAGGTGTTCATGTGACCATCAGTGTCGTAGGACAACATTATGTCCAAATAGGATGCTGAATTATTTGTCTCTGTAGTTTCTTTGACTTCAAGCTCCGAAGGATAGATACTGCTCAGGTAATCCGCGAATTTTGGATTATTGATGGACAACACATCGTCTATGTATCTGTAAGTGAAGTTGAAATCAGAAGCTAAGTATCTTTTCCCTTCAGAGACCAAAGATTGAATGAATTCAGCTTCGTACGAGTAAAGGAAAATGTCGGCAAGGAGTGGGGCACAATTGGTACCCATTGGAATTCCGACAATTTGCTGGAAGACCTTTCCTCCAAACACCACAAAAATGTTGTCGATCAGAAAGTTTAACATCTGAATAATGTCTGTTTCAGTGTACTTATTTTCAGAATCTGACTTTTCTTTTACAAAGTAGGTTTTGTCATAGTTAACAACAATAAATTTGTATTTGCGATTACCGTTCTTACTTGTAAACGCATTACTTATAATTTTTGCGAGTCTTTCTTTCAATTTAGAATGTGGAATTGTAGTGTAAAGTGTCGAAATATCAAAGGCTTTGATCGAATGGACTCTACTAAAATGAGTGGATTTCAGATGTTCTAAAAGTTCCTTCGAATTCTTTAAAATCCACATCTGGTTGATACCACTGCGAGAATATACTGTCGAACAATATTTTTGTAGCCCAGATTTGATTTCAGATAAAACTTTGGTGAGTAAGATCGATACAGATTTGGTAGAACATTTTGAGGAACCAGCGATGAAACGTTGTTTGTACGGATTCTTATGCATTTTAGGTATGTAGTATAAGTATGGTAAATCTAAATCTAAATTGGTAGTGTCGAAGCCAAAGGAAGCAAGAGCTGATTTGTGGTTATCTATTATTTCAGAGGCAGAAAGGTTTGTTGGGGTGTAAGTGGGATTTCCAGGTGTCGAATTTAAACCCAACTCTTTAACTAGACTGTCGAAATAGTACTTTTTGCAAGTAAATGTGTAATTATTTGAGGCTTTGTCCGCTGGTGTGATGACATAATGTTCTTGGAGGTAGGTAAGTTCTGTGATAACATCAGGGTCTTTAAATATAGACATGAATCTGATGTTCACAGTTGATTTTAATCGGTTAATTCTAGATAAAAGTAACCCTCTGATTGATTTTATCCATTCGGAAAGGGTGTCGAGCTGTACATCCTCTTTCTTTGCCCAACGTCTTGCATATTCCTCACAAGAGTCCATGATAATTTTGACATTTTGGTTCCATGCAAAGGACATACTTTCTCTGTATTTGGGACCCTTTTTTAACAATTCTCTCAACTTGTCGTTCTTGACTATACTAAGGTCACCAGTAATAACGTGTCCACAAGGAGAGTAGTTGAAATCCGATGAAGAACATTCGCAGGGAAGTGGATGTAGTGAGGGATTACTTAAATCAATACACTGCAGGAATCGTTTGTAATTGTAAATTTTAGATGCAACTGTTGGTGTGTAGCTATAGGAAATACAAGGAGTTTCTTTTCTTTTGAAATATGGTGGGATTTTTTCTGTGACAGTTTTGTGATTCAAAATTTGACCAAGATTCAAGTTATCAATACCTTTGTTTGCAAATCTTACTTTAATGAAAGGGCGGTTTGTTTTCTCCTCTGATTTATCTGATCTAACTGCTTGAAATAAACGAAAAGTAGAAATGTCAAAGATGACTCCTTGTAGTCCGTATTCTGGGGAACGTGTATCGGTATATGCGAGGTCCTTCGTATAATCGTAGATCACTATGCCCATTCTTAGAGAAATTACCAAGGACAGGCCCGCACCCCTATGTGGAAGCATTGATTTGACCTTTAGGTTTGTATTTTAGCTCACCAGAACCACCGTTTCTCATTACTTCCTTCCTTATTCGACATTGTTTCCAAAAATGATGTTGTTTGTTACAAAAATAACATAAATTATCTTTAGCTCTACAAAATTTAAGTGACCCACAAGACCAACAACATCGTCCGCACTGTCTTGATCCACTTTGCTGTCCATGAGTACCGCCATTTTCCTGCGTCCACGACACTTTGTTCACAGCTTGAATTTCCAGTTCTTTGGCGCGTTTCTTTTGGATTAACTTCTCGGATGTCTCGGCTTTCTGTGCAGCATCACGGAGGTCATCCATTGTTTGCGGATCCCGTTGAATGACGGCGTACTGGATCTTCTCGCGTAGTCCCTGTGTTACAACGTGAATTAGCCAGTCCGAACTAACGGTACGATCTGAGGTAGCGGTCATCACTCGGTGGATGTAATCCTCCACTGACTCGTACGGTCCTTGTTCCACGTCCATCAAATTCATATTAAGTTTCGATGAAGGCTTGAATCTCGTCATGAACGCACTTTTCAATGTCTCAAGAGATTGCTTTAAGGTCTCGTCCAAGTTGGCAAACCATATCTGTGCCACTCCTGTGAAATAAAATAGCAAGGAAGATATGGCCTCTGATTCTGATATTTTGGTCAGTTGGATGAAAGCCATGAATTGCGTCCACCATAATATGGCTGATTCCTTCCCGCTAAATTTTCCTAGCTGGACATTCACGTGAGGACGGCATGATACTTGTGGTTGTACAGCCGCAGTAGCCTGTGCGGGAGCGACCTGGGGCGTCTCTGGTGGGTTTGTATGGCTGGACGCTGGCTGGTCCGCTGTTATGACTTGGACAGATGACTCCGATGTTTGCTCGGTTCGGTCCGGTTGACTATTTGGTTGGCTCTCGGACGGAGCGATCTGCACCGTAGCACTCGTTTGAGGACTTGGTTGGTGTTGTAGCCCTCGAATTTGTTGTTGGATGTGTTCCCACATTTGCTGATTTGCAGTCTGCGCTTGGATTTGCTGTTGCTGCATTTGCTGTGTTAAATGATCCAATTTTTCAAAGAGTTCTGAAATCACTGAAGGGGTTTCAGCGGTTGTTCCTGAGGGTCCAGGTTCCTGGTCCTCGTTAGCTTGGTTGTTGATAGGAGGTGGCATACGGTCGCTCCTTAGCCAATATTTACTCATTAACGGTCAGGAACTTTGGATTCTCTACCAATTTGTCACAACCACGTTAACGCTAACGTGGTGTGATGGACGTACGGGATGTAAAGGGTTGTCCGTACGTCCGGAATTAGCTTTATGTGTGTTGTGTAGACTCTCTCTCGATGCGCTCTTCACTTAAAAGTGTTCCGCAGCTGAAAGTATCAAGATTACACTTTAATAAGTTTTCATTCTTTATTGTTGTTTCGTTTTTCGGAGAGTGTTTTCAAATATAACAGTTGACAAAATAACGCATGCACACCAGTGACGAACGTTACCCTTTTACAATAATTTAGAATTCTGTATACTTCATTAATAAATCAAATATAAACCATTAAATATTACTTTGAAACATGACAATTGCAACTCAATAAAAATACATATGAAATCGGTCACTGGCGGCAATAATAACAATTTTACTTAAATGATAACGAACACAAACTAGTATATAAAATCAAAAGCGAACACACTAGTAAAACAATTATGTACAAATAACAACTTATAATAATATGAAATGAAGAGAAAGTATCTTATTTAGAAAGTTCAAATTTTAAAACAGTAATTATAAAAAGATTTACTTAACTTAAATTGAAATGTAATTGGAATTTATTCTAAGTAAAAATGTAAAATTCAAATAGTCTCATACCTGAAAGTATCAAGATTACACTTTAATAAGTTTTCAATCTTTATTGTTGTTTCGTTTTTCGGAGAGTGACCAATATGGCCGAAGTTTGACCGTCTCCGAAAAACGCCCCACCCTTCCAGATACTGACCAATAACTTTCTTAGAATTTTGACCGACACATTTACCCGAATTTTGAAAAACTAAAATTAACCAATCAAATTTAAGAATTTTGGACAAAGAAGACGAGCCGGACAGGAACCGATAATTGACTTTCACACTTATGTCATGAATTAATTTACTCATCTCGGCGTCCTGTCCGAACTTTCTTCTGATGTCGTGTACTTTGTTTGTTTTCTAATAGCCTTAAGTAAATTTTGAAGTAATTCTTGTTATTTTTAAGACGGAAAAAGTAAAGTCACAAAAAGGAAAGGAATGTTATATTGTTCAGAGATTAACGAAAGATTAAATGCCAAAATATAGAAATGTTCAAAAATGATTTTTACAAATAACTTTTTCCATACAAATAATTTTAAAATAAAAATATTAAATTTGATTTCCTGATCGATAATTGAATCTATCGATCCGAAATTTGATGTGATAAATCAATTATAAAAAGATTTTGAGTAATATTATAAATCTGAATAAAAATTGTAAGTTTTACAAAAATTGCAAACTCAAGAAGTTATTTCGAAAGTTATATTATAAAGAAATATGTCTTTTCAATTATATTTTCACATGTGGAATAACATATCTTATTTTTTAAAAAATAAAATTCAAACTTTAAATTAAAATTTATTCTCAAAGCTTAAAGACGGGTATGAATACATTCTTTTATGCATAGATTCCTGTACCCGATGGTCAGAGGCGTTTCCACTGAGAACCCAGAGTGCCAAAGAGACAGCACAGGTTTTGTATAAAGAAATTTTTACCAGATTTGGTGCCCCTAGAGTTTTGTTTTCAGACAGAGGCCGAAATTTCATGTCTAATTTGGTGAACGCACTGTGCGAGATTTTTGAGGTCACACAGCACCACACGTCAGCCTACCACCCAAACACAAACGGTATGGTTGAAAGACAGAACAGTACCTTGGTAAATAGCCTGAGAACGTACTGTGGAAAAAAGCAGTCAAATTGGCCAGAGTTGGCCAAATTTACCAAGCGTTATGATGGCCTTCCGTAAGTCTCCGAGCATGCATTCCACAGAGTTCTCTCCCTTTTATCTTGTTTTTGGCGAGGAGATGAGATTACCGTTTGATGTCTCCTTGGAACCAGCTGATAACTTAGGTAAGGATGCTAAAGTATTTATGCGACAGTTGATGGAAAACCTCAAGGTTGCCCACAAAATTTCGCAAGAAAATCAGGCGTTCCACAAGGACAAAAACAAAATTCGGCATGATCGCAAGGCAAACACGCCCAACTTTAAAGTAGGTGATTTGGACATGTTTAAGGTCACAAAGACGCCAAAGGGGATGTCAAGCAAACTGTATGTCAAGGCCGAAGGTCCGTATAGTATCATAGAATGTGGACCAAACTACACGTACAAAATCAAAAGATGTTCTGACAACAAGGTAAATCCTTCTCTAATCAACGCTACAAACTTGAAGCGTTATCATGATCCAAACACTCACAGAGCGGGATTCGAACCACAATCAGATTCAGAAACAGAAAGTGAAACAGATTCTGATGAATCTGCAGATGAGACTACGGGAACTCCCCAATTTCATCCAGATTCACAGAACAGTCAGGGTAATTCTCAGAGAATATGGAAAATCAATAAGTTACTTGTAGGTCGTTTTAAAAATGGCCGCCGTGAAATACGGGTAGAATGGGAAAATGGAGAAAAAACTTGGGAACCAGACGATGTTTTCCCGCCAGATGTGCTCGAGTACGTGAACAAGAGATTCACAAAAATGGGCAAATTAAGAAAAACATACTTTAAAAGAAAGCAGTTCTCGCAAACTAATGTATAATTTTGTTTTCAGAAAAGATACTTTTGTGTGTGTGTCCCAACTATGTTAAATCGGAATACTTCTTAGTAAATTTTTCACAGTGAGGTCATAGTTCATTTTCAAGGAAACTCCACGGGTACCCACCTTTATGAAACATTCGGCGATCGGGGATTTTTTAAAACAAACTAGATAAATATAGCTAATTTCTCAGGCAGTTGTGATAAAACATTCACTTATAGTGGCTGGTCTACACACATTTATTGTCGTATATTCTACGATAATCTTATCACAACTTTCTTAGTGAATTGGTTCCATTTTTCTTTCTTTTTTTTTTAGGTCAAAATTGGGGAATCCTTGGTAACCTTACAATGATGACTGTGATAATGATGACATTGGTTGGCAGCACTAACGCAACAAGTACCATCACTCAAAGGGCAGATAACCTAGAAGTGAAACAAGGAATTATGGACAGACTTAATTATGGCGTTGTCTTTAGACAAGAACAAAATTTGTTAACATCGAGGGAGTACTGGCTCCATACGTTTCATGTTGTGTTACCTAAAAGGTTTCAGGTAACGAAAATACCTAGTTGTAATGTAGGGTACAAATGTAAAACGCCGAAGTGCGAGGTTCTCTACGATTGTAGAATGTTACATACTTTAGTTACGCAAATACATAACTTGCATCAAAGTCTTTTCAGCGATTACAATGAAACTCTAAAAGAAATAAGAACTTTGGTTCCACAAACAAAAATTCTCCAAAATGGGAGACAAGTAAGGTCACTGTTACCATTCATTGGCAAATTATATAAAGGCTTATTTGGCTTGGCAACCATGGATGACGTTAACATCATGGCTAGCCATATAAACGCAATCGCTGAACGGACTAACGGTATCGCCAAAGCTCTTGAACAGCACAACAAACATTTGTCATCGTTTATTACTCTCACGGATAAACGATTTACAAACTTGATGAAAGGTGTCAAAAATAATAACAATCTTATAACAAGCCTCGTTCAAAGCATGGATAACAAATTTCAAACTTTTGAGCACACTGTTCTTAACATCTCTAGCACGATTCTCGAGCAAGTTGATCAAACTAACATTCTGAGGAGTCGATTGAACAGACTTAGACAGTCCGTTCAGAGTCTTGTAGAAGGCAAAATCACTCCACATCTCATTGACCGCAATACACTCTCTAACGTTCTTCATAATATTAAACATCTCATGAGAAAACACTACCCCCAATTCTATCTCACTCATCTTGACCCGAGCTTCTACTACTCAAATGGTAAATTCATCTATTCTCGTAACCACGCATCTCTTTACATCACAATTAAATTCCCTCTTTCTTCACTCGAACGACCATTAAAGCTTTATAAAGTAATATCACTTCCGGTTCCGGTTCATCATAACGTCACATCAAAGCATGCTACTCAGCTTCTCACTTTACCTGACTATTTCGCTATAACACCTTATCACGACCATTATTTACCACTTTCCTCTAAAGATCTAATCAACTGTCACCACGATTCAGTAATGTTATGTGACATTAACCTTGCATTAACACCTATAACAGCACCAGACTGTACTATGGCTTTATACTCAAATAACAAACACCAGATTCAAGATTTGTGTGATTTCAGGTTTACACAAAATTTGCTTAAGCCTGACATTATTGAGCTGTCTGAGACGACAGCTTTGGTGTACAATAGCAAGAACTTGATATTAGATTGTCCAAGGGAAAAGAAAATTATTCCCGGATGTTCGTTTTGTATAGTATATATACCTTGTACATGTTCATTGTCCACAGATACCCTGTAGTATTCACCAAGATTAGTTAAGTGTTATAATACATCAACTTCTATTACAGTTGTACATCCTGTTAATTTAGCCTTATTTCAGCAATTTTTCGATGACAGTTCGTTGAACAATATATTTGGTGATACCAAATTTCCAAAGCCGATCAATTTCAGTATACCAAAATTCCAGTTTTATAACAATACGTTTTCTGATGTTTTAGCTAATGATAAGAAAGATCATCTTAGTTTGAAAAAGATTGCAAAAGCTGTGAAGAAAGATCAGAAAATTTTTCATGATCTTGCTGAGCCTTTGTTAGATGGTTTGATAGCTATTCCACAGAGTTGGCCAGACGTTAACTCATTGATCGCATTTTCAGCAATTGGAATCGCCATTGTTTCTTTATTACTTTCATTATTAATGTTTTGCAAAATGAGAAAAATGGCAGCTAGTTTACTTATCATGCAACAAGTTAAAGGTTCAGCTTCAGCCACTGTACCATCATTTATTTTCCATGTAGAATCTCAGACCACACCTTCTTATACTGACTTTTTACAGTCTGAATTTTCATGGACCCATGCGTCTGTGATAGTAGGAGCAGTTGTACTTGTTATATTGCTCGTTATTACGATACTGATGTACAGGTCTAAAACAAGGAAGTTTACTTTTATAGCTTTAGAATTGACATCGGGCGGTGATTGTGTAATAGTACCTGTAATGCATCTATCACTGTGTCCTTCTTATTACCATTTTTCAAAACCTCGCATTAGAGACGTATCTTTGGCAAGTTTTCCATCATTAAGGTTAAATGTACAATGGTCTCCCTTTTGTGTAACAGACAAACGTACTGATACTATAATGGCAGTACCAGGCAGCATTGATTTGAATCTGTTCACTTAGTTTAGAGTTCAGAAAATTATTCAGCAACCTTTCAGCGCATATGCGTTGACCATTCACAATAATTATGGATTTTCGCTCAACAACCACACTTCCGGTACTTCACCTCCTTCATCAAGTTGTGTTATATGTTGTTTGTATATATATGCTTTCATTTTTTTTTCTTATCATTCTTTATGGTGACCCAAGACCTACAAATATAGTGAACACTTGCAATGACAATGTGATACAGTGAACCTTGTGTACATGTATATATGAATTATGTGTTTAAAATACACGACAACTCGAATAATATCTATATCTGTCTTGAACAAACACACACATTGAACTTGATTATGTAACCATGTGTATCATTATTTTATTTTTGAATCATTTCCAATCTAAACGTCCTCCACTAGTGTATATATTGTATAAAAATTTGAACTTTCGAGGACGAAAGTAATTAGGTTGGGTAGAAAGTCGTCATTAATGCATATTTAAAATTTTAATTTTAATATGTCATAGGACAGACGCTTAATAATTTAATATTTTTATTTTAAAATTATTTGTATGGAAAAAGTTATTTGTAAAAATCATTTTTGAACATTTCTATATTTTGGCATTTAATATTTCGTTAATCTCTGAACAATATCACATTCCTTTCCTTTTTGTGACTTTACTTTTTCCGTCTTAAAAATAACAAGAATTACTTCAAAATTTACTTAAGGCTATTAGAAAACAAATAAAGTACACGACATCAGAAGAAAGTCCGGACAGGAACCGTTAATTGACTTTCACACTTATGTCATGAATTAATTTACTCATCTCGGCGTCCTGTCCGAGCAAGTCCCGGTTGTCAATCGGTAAATGTGACTAGCTTATTCAACAGACCACAAAGAAGACCTCGAAGTAATGGCATTTTCTACTTTTCGTTTATTTCAAGCAGTTAGATCAGATAAATGAGAGGAGAAAACATCCCGTCCTTTCATATAAAGTAAGATTTGCAAACAAAGGTATTGATAAATTGAATCATGGTCAAATTTTGAATCACAAAACTGTCACAGAAAAAATCCCACCATATTTCAAAGGAAAAGAAACTCCTTGTATTTCCTATAGCTACACACCAACAGTTGCATCTAAAATTTACAATTACAAACTATTTTTGCAGTGTATTGATTTAAGTAATCCCTCACTACATCCACTTCCTTGCGAATGTTCTTCATCGGATTTCAACTACTCTGCTTGTGGACACGTTATTACTGGTGACCTTAGTATAGTCAAGAACGACAAGTTGAGAGAATTGTTAAAAAAGGGTCCCAAATACAGATAAAGTATGTCATTCACATGGAACCAAAATGTCAAAATTATCATGGACTCTTATGAGGAATATGCAAGACGTTCGGGAAAGAAAGAGGATGTACAGCTCGACACCCTTTCCGAATGGATGAAATCCATCAGAGGGTAACTTTAATCTAGAATTTACCGATTAAAATCAACTGTGAACACCAGATTCGAGTCTATATTTAAAGACCCTGATGTTATCATAGAGCTTACCTACCTCCAAGAACATTATGTTATCACACCAGCGGACAAAGCCTCAAATAATTACACATTTACTTGCAAAAAGTACTATTTCGACAGTCTAGTTAAAGAGTTGGGTTTAAATTAGACATCTGGAAATCCCACTTACACCCCTAATAAACCTTTCTGCCTCTGAAATAATAGATAACCACAAATCAGCTTTTAATTGCTTCCTTTGGCTTCGACACTAACAATTTAGATTTAGATCTACCGTACTTATACTGCATACCTAAAATGCATAAGAATCCGTACAGACAACGTTTCATCGCTGGTTCCTCAATATGTTCTACCAAATCTGTATCGATCTTACTCACCAAAGTTGTATCTGAAATCAAATCTGGCTTCAAAAATATTGTTCGACAGTATATTCTCGCAGTGGTATCAACCAGATGTGGATTTTAAAGAATTCGAAGGAACTTTTAGAACATCTGAAATCCACTCATTTTAGTAGAGTCCATTCGATCAAAGCCTTTGATTTTTCGACACTTTACACTACAATTCCACTTTCTAAATTGAAAGAAAGACTCGCAAAAATTATAAGTAATGCGTTTACAAGTAAGAACGGTAATCGCAAATACAAATTTATTGTTGTTAACTATGACAGAACCTACTTTGTAAAAGAAAAGTCCGATTCTGAGTACATTGAAACAGATATTATTCAGATGTTAAACTTTCTGATCGACAACATTTTTGTGGTGTTTGGAAGAAAGGTCTTCCAGCAAATTGTCGGAATTCCAATGGGGACCAATTGTGCACCACTCCTTGCCGACATTTTCCTTTACTCGTACGAAGCTGAATTCATTCAATCTTTGGTCTCTGAAGGGAAAAGATACTTAGCTTCTGACTTCAACTTCACTTACAGATACATAGACGATGTGTTGTCCATCAATAATCCAAAATTCGCGGATTACCTGAGCAGTATCTATCCTTCGGAGCTTGAAGTCAAAGAAACTACAGAGACAAATAATTCAGCATCCTATTTGGACATAATGTTGTCCTACGAAACTGATGGTCACATGAACACCTCACTCTATGACAAACGTGACGACTTCAATTTCAGCATTACAAACTTTCCTTTTCTGAGTAGCAACATCCCTTAATCGCCTGCTTATGGCGTGTTCATACCTCAGTTGATACGCTATGCCAGAGCAAGTACCGAATATACGGATTTTGTTCTGAGAGCTAGGCGTCTTTCAGATAAGCCTCTCAGTCAGGGATATGTTTGTGACCGACTTACATCGTCACTGAGGAAGTTCGATCGATATGGGGAACTTGTCATACGCTATGATGTCTCACTCTCCAGAATGGTGGATGATATTCTGTCATTGACCATTTGAACCATCCAACCAAAGATTGTACTCTATGTCTTCCGAAATGGAAGTGACCGGATGTGACAGCTCTACCGAATTGAAGCGGCGGGTGTTGCATGCAAGCAGGAGATGCTGACTCTTCCTGGGCACCTGGTCTCACTCCCATATCGGGAGTTCGCTTCTTTTCATGTGGTGGAGATTTTTGTTTGTTTGCTTTGGTTCCCGTTTTATCCTGATTTTGTATGCCTTCGGTTTCTGATTTTCTGAATTATCGATTTTGTGCTGTATACAGGGATATGGTCATTATCCATATTTGTTATTCATGTTCAATTGAAGTGCTCTAGGCAGAGTACGTTGCAGGACATATATTTATGCCGGTAAGGGACTTATATCGCTCGGAGATCAGAATTTTATTTTTGTAAATAACTTTTCTGCTCTAAGTTCGATTCTAATTTAATAAATTCCAAAATGAGCGTCTCGACCTTTTCAAACGAATGAGGGTTTCTCGAAAAGATGGATCTATGAAATCTTTTGGAAATTTTCCAATTACAGCTTCGTTAACTTCTGTAAACACTTTTTATAAACTTGTCCTTGATAACAGTAGTTAACATCAATGTAACACATATATAGGACCTCAATTGAATTTTCATACGATGTACAAGCTTAGCCTTCGAAAAAGCTTAGGGTGTGAACCCATAGCAGTTGTATTCAGGCGCATAGCCAGAGTAGAAATTATGTGTACTCAAATCAATCTAAACAGGGGGACTGGGGCCGTTAAACGCCCATACATTATTTTGAATGGATGACTGGCGAGGTCCGAAGGGCCGAGTGGGGGGGGGGGATGGGTGGTTATGGGGGATTTCCCCCTCATATTTATGGGGATTCGGGGGGGCAAATTGGTGGCTTCTGGACCATATCTGAACTGAATTTAGAAGCGATTCAAGCATAAGAACTAGTGTCAGCAAACGATGAATTATTTACTGAAAAAAAAAGTAAAACCTGTTATCATATCAATTTTGACATTTTTTAATACTAGCTATAATTCCTTTCTTTTCCTTCAATGTCAATATAAATTCAAATTTCTCTCAGGAAAACGGGAGGAAAAGTTATCCAAGGGTTCAGCCAATATTCGGGGAGATCCAGCCTATGATTTTGAAAAAAAAATTATAAACTTGAAAATAAACAAATTCCAAGGGAGGGGGTTCCTGACAAAATAGGGCATGAAAAATTCCTCGTACAACAGATCACGTGTGTCCCGCTTCCTGATTCAGCTCAAATAGAGAATAAGTGTCTTTTAAATTTGTGTTTTGTTATGGGTGTGCAATACACAGCAAACTTGTGCATTTATCGTACATGTAAGCCCCAAAGCCCCCCTTAAATCCGCCACTGCAAACATCATGCAGACCACTTTTAACAATTCTTGTTATTCGTACAGCGCTAAATATAGAACAGCGCTAAATATAGAACAGGTGTTTGTAGTGTAAACATGCAAAGTAGCGCCGAGGAAGTAAACACTCCGCGAACATTCTCGAGACTCATTTTACAAACATTTTTGAGACACAGTTTTCCCAGCATGCCACGCACATAGAGTCTGGACATGCGAATTACAGCAATTTGGACTATTCCAATATGCTCACCCCCGACGGGGTTCGCAATTATGAAACGAGTTGTATGTTTTATATCCCCGAGCCTTGGCGAGGGGATATAAAACGCACAACGAGTTTCATAATACATCGTATGAAATGAAAATTCATTTGAGATTCTTTTTATCACATGATATTGCCTAAAAATGTGTCATTTCTAACGTGAAATCAACGTTTCCGAGAATCATAGAGGCAAAGCACGCCGTGATCTAGAAGTCGTCTACTACGCCATGAGAAGTAGTGTCCCCATCGTATTAGATATTCTGTGCGTAAGAGAAAAGTTTTTCAATTTTGAATAGTATTTTAATGCAAGAATTGATTCAACAACAACAATTTTAATCATTGATATTGACTCTGGGTCTGAATTTAACAGTTGACCGATATTTGAAAGGTCACATTTGTCAAGGTTTAAGTGATAAGGTTCCAAACTTGACTAATCGCATTCAAGCAGAGCGATATGTAACGTGTTATCATATCATATCATATATTTATGAAATGGCTTTATGAAACTGCATAACGGGTGTATCATGTGATAAAATGCAATATGAACCATCAATCTTTAAAGATATTTACATATGCCCATTCATTTGTATATGATTTACATTGTGGCTATAAGAGTATAACTGCGATGGCGTGATTTGAACTCTGGGTAATCGGAAAAGTGGGAGGGTTGTGCGTACGTAATCCAGGATAACCACACCTTCTGCTATTTCCGTGGCAGATGGCCGTCCTAAGTTGGCACCGCTTGCCCATTGGTCTTGTTGGTTTATGTGTAGTCCTTTGACTGTTTAATGTTTCTGTGTTATGCGTTGACGTTCCTTGTCCCTTATGCGTCTCTTTCTGTGCTTGTCTGCTCTGTGTTTTTGCATTGGGTGTTTTGGGGTTTTGCTGTGGGTGCTGCAGTCTGGTGTTGTTGGAAATCCCCTCCTTGTTTCATAGTAACTTTTGCTTGATTTGAACTTTGACGGTACGTAATAACAGAACCTTAGCAACGGAGTTTTAAACGTATTTAAACGTTTAAGCGTGAAAAACTGGAATGTAAATATATATAATAACTGTCTTTTGGAATGTGATTACTTAAGAAATGACCGTCTTACTTATGGTGTTCATGGGTGTATAATTCTGGTTGGAAACGTGCCAATTTTCCGAGAATCGCAAATCGCGAAGCGATTCTCGGAAAATTTGCACGTTTCCAACCAGAATTATACACCCATGAACACCAAAAGTAAGACAGTCAGTACTTATATTTACATTTATTCTAAATATCGGTCATTTTTATTTGCATGCACTTCGCATATTTTATTGCCTGTTATAGCGTCAAATGTATTTGAACGTTGGTAAATTCTCCCTACATGCAAAACTTGAACGTGACGTTACAATAGCAACCCAAGTTATTGGACTATAATTCTAGTTGCCTAATGGGCGTTTAACATGGGAAATCTACTAGTAATGTAAATATACTGCAATGACCTACAATGGATCCAGTTTATGTTTATTAAGAAAAAATTGAAATACTTTACCAGAACGAAGAGATTTGTCTGGTATGTCTGGTGACTTTCGGATTGACTCTCCTCTGCAATCGCTGTACAAAATTAAACTTTACAGGAAGCAAGTACACCCCCAAGATAAGATACTCTACCAAGTTATGTTTTTCGACCTACCAATCCGTCAACAAAGGCCGCCAAGGATTCTTGATCAATGCTTTTTAACTCACATGAACGAATCTCAAGAGAGCTATTTCATAGCGCGGTGTCCGTCGTCTTAAAATTCTAAACGAATCACTGAAAGAATTTTGATGAAACTTGGTATAAATGATGTACTGAAGTTCCCCTACCAAAATTATGTCGGGGATTCAGATCCCTTCAGGGATGGATCCAGGACGGGGCCAAAAATCCCCAAAGGGTAAGCTCCTACTCAGAAATACCCCCGAAATTGCTGCGTGGATCAGAAATCTAATTACATCCAGACAATCTATGTTGATGGGCCATCAAAAGTTTTGTCTGACATGGAGATCCGACCATAAAACTTCTACGCGTTTTGGGGGGAGGGGGTTGGAAACGATCATATCTACAGGCACCTGCATGTGTTGCTGATTCATGTTTTAACGAGGCTGAGTACAATTAGAAAAATTTGATGACGGTGAAATTTCAATTTCTTTTTCTTATATTGATATTTGAAGTACAACAAATAAATAACATGAATTTAATTAAAATCTCTTGAGCAGAAATATGAAAAATTTGAGAAAAATCATTATTTTGCATTAAAACCCCATAAGGTCTCATTGTAAGATGTAATTATCTTTGAGAAGACCCCTACTTAATACTGAACTGTCAACTTCTATATTCTTTCACATAAAATGAATTTTATAATACTGCAATTATATGATCCGAATTTAGTCAAAATACCTTGGGTAGAAGTTCATCATTTTCTAATTAGACCCAGCCTCGTTAAGGCTGAAAATCAACAATTTTCCTATAATCATTGGAATTTCACTACGAAGTACTATTTTACCTGACAACAAACAACTTTTAAAATTTTTCATCTGACATTGTCTAGGATTGTCTAGTCAGCCCTAAAACTAAGGTTTTTTTTTCGCCATTTTTCTTCCAGGATCCTGTTTACAAGATTTCCATGATTCAAGAATAATTTTAAAAATATAAAAAAAACTTGAAGTTCATAATGTTCAATAACAAAAAAGTTTATGCATGTACATTTCACGAAAATTGAAAGGGATGGTCGATAGCAAAACTCGCATTATTATCTTACAAGTTTAGATTTTTTACCCTGTGCATTTAAAATACTTAAAATCCGGAAATTTTGCAACGAACTCATTTCGCAATACTCTACCAGTAAAGTAACTTTTATATCCAGTTTTGACGCTGACAAATGTATATTGCGCTTTGCATTTCGCGAGTCGTGTAATTTTTACTGGGCTGCGTCATGTGGAGGACAGTTGTGGTCGTATTTATTGTTTCCATGGTAACAAGATGTTTCATTAACTCTGTGTAAGTATAAACATGATATATACACATGTATTTTATCCATGTTATTCATACAGAAGCTTGCAGGTGCCCGGTCCGGGCCAGCGGGCCATGCATAGCTTAGACTTTCTTCGCTGATGGTTATTTTTTTTTATCTGACCTGATCCAAAGGCTAAGGTATTCCCGTAAGCTACTGTTGAGTCCATCGTTCGTTCGTCCGTCCATCCGTCCGTCATCCATCGTTGGTCCAATGTGTTTAGCCATAGACGTATATCAAGATATACGTCTATGGTTTAGCATTTTCGACTTCTGCTCCAAAACCACTAGGAGAATTTTTATGAAACTTGGTGTGCATGAAGTTTATTTCATATGATTTTTTAGACTGCAAAAAGGGAATGGGGATGGCCATTTTTAACATTTCAAACTTTCCCCCTAAAATTGCTCATTTACTTCTCATCATATTTGTAAGGAATGTAACTGTGAAAGAATTGTTTCAAAATCACATCTTTTGGATTTTTAGTGATTTTTAAATGTTTTCAAATAGGTGTGTTATCTGTGCATATTGACCTAAGGGTAACCGAGGTTGTTGTTTCAAATCCTGCAGGGACCAGAAACATTTTTTCTTTTTCATATTTATTCAAGTTAGCATTTTCCCATCATATTAAATTTCCCCTAGCTGCTAATTAATTTGATAACATTTTGGTCCTTACAGAGAATTGGTATTGACCCTTCCGATTGCGGGAAAAAAATGCAAAATTTTGTGACGTCACAATGCTTTTACCTCGGACAATTTAACAATTAAGCTTCGAACCTCGGTCAAACATTAAAATTGCATTGTGACGTCATGGAATTTCTCAAATTTTTCCCGCGTTCGGAAGGGTCAATTAAGGAGGTCCTGGACAGCCAGACTTAAATTTGATCCAATCATTTAATTTTTCTAAAAATTATAAATGTTAATAATTGAAACATACTTTTTCTACATGCAAAGTTTCATCAATTTTTTACCATTAGTTTTGAAGATACAAACGTACATATATACCCATTGAAAGCCCCAAAATGGGCTGTAAATGTGACATTGAAATTAACACACTTTAGGTAATGAAAAACAGTTACAAATCTACTGTAGAGGCAGAATATATTAACAATTTCTGTATTTTTCATTTAGATATGATGTGGGCAATTGGATATGTATAAAATTATAAAGATCACTAAGACTTTTAAAAGAAATTGTCGAAAGGAGATAAATTTATGTCTATTTTCAAAACGTCTTTGAGTTGCTAATTTTTAATAATAAAGCCTGTTTATCTGAAACCCTATCATTTTTTTCCCGTAAAAACTTGATATTATCTTCTTCATATGTCAAGTGAAAGACCTATAAATTCCTATTGAAATTTGACCGTCAGTTTTTAAGTTATAGTGATATTTGTTACCCCCTCCCCCTTAATTATTTCTACATCACCTAAACCTGACGTTCTTGTGAAAAATGTGCCAATGTCGCCGTTTCTATTGTGACTTCATAATTGATCTAGAGCTTTCTGATTTGGTTCTTTCGGATACTGTTCTGGACCCCCTTAATACCATTTCTCTGTATGGACCAAAATTGGCTGGCCACGTCACGTCATGGATTTTACTGATTTTCTCTACAAATGGTACATTTGGTACATTGACAAGGAAAATGACCTTCTTAGGAAAATATAATTGACGGTTGCCATGGAAACGAGGTCAGTCTATTTTTAGCCCTCACAAGACTGTGGAGTAAGCTATATTTGGACAATGTGTTGCTATGGAAACCACTTTAATAGCTTAACAACTTAGACATAAGTAACTATTTAAAACTTCAACTTTGACATAATTAAGTAACTCTTTAATCACAAATAACTCTGAAGGCAGGCTTATTCAAATATTTTTGTTTGTTGAAATGAAATAAATATTAAATATCATCTGATTAACAAAATTAGGAAGAAAACTCGATGGGGAATTAACCATTTTCCTTATATTTACCATTAAAGATGGTTGCTATGGCAACTTTTGATGTGAAACCCCAGCCATATTACTCTTTTAAAGGGGTCTGTACTTGATAATGCAATGATTTACAATAGTGAATTTCTATGAATTGGAAGCAAAGATACATTACTTTTTTCTTATAACCTTGATTATTTTTAAGGTAATTGACATCAAGGTCAAGGTCATTTCAATTTCAATGATAAAATTTCACTGAAATCTGCAATTTTCTGATTTTTTTGTGTCAATTTTTCATTTGCATTTATAGGGTAATGATGAATAGGGTTAATGTTTATAAATTTTAAACTTATAAGAAGTGAAAAGTGTACAATTCACATGACTGTCAATTTTCTGATAGAAAGGGAATTTTGATCAAAAAGTAAGAAATTGATATATTTTACACCTTTTCCCTTCAAATGTATGCACAGGATTGAGTATTTCAGAGATACAAAAATTCTGTTTAACTAATTATACCCCCGCAAACGAAGTTTGGGGGGGGGTATATAGGAAACACCCTGTCTGTCTGTCTGTCCGTCTGTCCGTCCGTCTGTCTGTCCATCTGTCCGTCTGTCCATCCGTCCGGTTAAGAAATTCTTAAAGCATATAACTCTTTAAGTATAAGTGATAGGGCTTTCATATTTCATACATGCATTCACCATAATAAGTACTACATTTTGATACCGTGACATTTGACCTAGTGACCTTGACCTTGAACTTTGACCTTACAGTTATATTTTGGTTAAGAAGTTCTTAAAGGATATATTTTTTCACACATTAGTGATAGAGCTTTCATATTTCATACATACATTCACCATAATAAGTATATTTTTGTACTACATTTTGATACCAAGACATTTGACCTAGTGACCTTGACTTTGAACTTTGACCTTGTAGTAATATTTTGGTTAAGAAGTTCTTAAAGCAAATATCTCTTCAAGTGTAAGTGATAAGGCTTTAATATTTCATACATGCATTCATCATAAAAAGTATTACTCCATGACATTTGACCTTGTGGCCATGACCTTGACCTTTGACCTACTTTTAAACTATAAGTGATAGGGCTTTGATATTTCACATATATATTCCTCATGACTAAAGCTTTCATTTAATACCATGACTTTTGACGTAGTGACCTTGACATTGACCTTTGACCTACTTTTGATCTTTGACCTATTTTGAAACTATATTAGGGATAGGGCTTTGATATTTCACATATATATTCCTCATTTTGATAGCTTTCATTTGAAATCATGACTTTTGACCTATTGACCTTGATCTTGACCTTTGACCTACTTTTTAATTATAAGGGATAGGGCTTTGATATTTAAGATATAGATTCCTCATGATGAGAGCTTTTATTTGATATAATGACTTTTGACCTAGTGACTTTGATCTTGACCTTTGACCTACTTTTAAATTATAAGGGATAGGGCTTTGATATTTCACATATAGATTCCTCTTGATGAGAGCTTTCATTTGATATCATCACTTTTGACCTAGTGACCTTGATCTTGACCATTGACCTACTTTTTAATTAAAAGGGATAGGGCATTGATTCCTCATGACCAGAGCTTTCATTTGATACGATGACTTTTGACCTAGTGACTTTGACCTTTGACCTACTTTTAAACTATAGGGGATAGGGATTTGATATTTCACATGTAGATTCCTCATGATCAGAGCTTTCATTTGATACCATGGTTTTTGACCTAGTGACCTTGACCTTTGACCTACTTTTTAACTGTAAGGGATATGGCTATGATGTTTAACATATAGATTCCTATGTCATAAATGAATCTGATTAGAGAAAAACGTCCCGCAGGGGGTATAATTCGTCACTTTAGGGCAGTTCTAGTTATCCCTTTGAATAAGAGATATATCAAATATTATATTGTATAAAACAATTTTTATATGATATCATCTGATTTTTGAAATATGGCTTTTCTATTTTCATAAAAATCACATTTTTTTTTTTTTTTGTAAAATTGGGTAATTTACAAAACAATGACTTTGACACAAGGTCGGATGACATTGAAATGTTTGCAAGGTCAATTCTTACTGAAATGTCTATTATTGACACACTCTTAAAGTTTTTTTCTGCATGGTTAATTCAAGACAGAAATGGAGCAAAAATATACTCATTGTATAGTAATATAGAACGAAATGTTGCCATAGTAACCATCTTCGATGTTCTTTTCTGTTAAAATGAGAAATTTCCCCACTCTAATTTTTACATTTATTTAAAGTCCAAGGGTGATACTTTTTAGATGAAATGCACTCGAACTCCAGATAAGCCTACCGATCTAATATTACATAATGTAAACTAAGCAAATTCATGCAAAAATAGGCACTTTTCAAGTAAAAAATATGCCCCTCTCTGACCTTGTTTAAGTTTCTCTCCTAGCCAACTTAAATGAAGAGTATAGATTGATGGAGAGTATTTCTTTTTACATAATCACACATAAAAGGATACAATGATTTAATATAGAAATTAACAGTTGACTGCTATACCCGTTTCCATGGAAACGAGTCGTTTGAAAATGCGTTGTTTCCTATATTTTCAAAATTATAAAAGAAATCAGACATGGTTACCATAGCAACGGAAACTTAAATTGCACGAATTAAGCCATTTTTGTGTCGCCTGCGAAGCATAGCGACACTTAGGGATCACTTTGTCCGTTGTCCGTCTGTCCGTCTGTCCGTCTGTCCGTCCGTCCGTCTGTCAGTCTGTCTGTCTGTCACACTTTGGGTGTCACAGCCCATAACTTTTGATTGGTAAGTGATAGGGCTTTGATATTTCACATGTGTATTCCTTGTGACAAGACCTTCTTACACATACCATAATTTTTGACCTAGTGACCTTGACCTAGAAATTTGACCTACTTTTCAAAAAAAATTAAGAATGGATATATCTTTTGATTGGTAAGTGTTAGGGCTTTGATATTTTACATATGCAATCCTTGTGGCAAGACCTTTCTACACATACCATAATTTTTGACCTTGTGACCTTGACCTAGATATTTGACCTACTTTTGAAAAAAAGATAAGATTTGCTATATCTTTTGATTGGTAAGTGATAGGACTTTGATATTTCACATGTGTATTCCTTGTGACAAGACCTTACTACACATACCACGGTTTTTGACCTATTGACCTTGACCTACATATTTGACCTACTTTTCAAAAAAAATTAAGAATAGATATGTCTTATGATTGGTAACTGATAGGGCTTTGGTATTTCACATGTGTATTCCTTGTGACAAGACCTTCTTGCACATACCTAGTTTTTTTGACCTAGTTACCTAGACCTAGAAATTTGACCTACTTTTCAAAAAAATTAAGAATGGATATATCTTTTGATTGGTAAGTGTTAGGACTTTGATATTTCACGTGTGCAATCCTTGTGGCAAGACCTTTCTACACATACCATAATTTTTGACCTTGTGACCTTGACCTAGATATTTGACCTACTTTTGAAAAAAAGATAAGATTTGCGATATCTTTTGATTAGTAAGTGATAGGGCTTTGATATTTCACATGTGTATTCCTTGTGACAAGACCTTCCTACACATACCACGGTTTTTGACCTATTGACCTTGACCTACATATTTGACCTACTTTTCAAAAAAAAATTAAGAATGGATATATCTTTTGATTGGTAAATGATAGGGCTTTGGTATTTCACATGAGTATTCCTTGTGACAAGACCTTTCTACACAGACCATAATATTTGACCTTTTGAACTTGACCTAGATATTTGATCTTCTTTTCAAGAAAAGTAATATTCGCTATATCTTTTGATTGGTAGGTGATAGGGCTTTGATATTTCACATGTATTTTCCTTTTAACAATGCCATTCTACACATACCATAATTTTTTACCTTTTCCTAGATATTTGACCTACTTTTCTAAGATTGTATATATCTTTTTATTGGTAGGTGATAGGTCTTATTTCTTATGATGAGACCTTTTTGTTACCAATTTTTACGTATTGACCTTGACCTAGATGATGGACACTCTTTTCTGAAAATTTGAGAATCACCACATCTTTAATTTGTAATTAAGTGGTCTGATATTTCCAATGAATTTCATTTGAAAAGACTTTTCTACTGATACCAATAATTTTGATCCACTTTCTAGAATAATAATCAAACCGCTTCGCAGGCGACACAAGCATTCCTTGGATTGCTATTTTTCATTTTAGTTATTCATACTTATGTCCTTTACCAAAAATATTTAAAATCTGTGACATGCCGTGCCACAGTCCTTTGGAATTTTTTTTATATTTACAGAGAATTAGTATTCAACAGTTGTGAGATACATATGCTGGATTAGAGATAAGAAGGAGATACCCAACAAATGAATTGAATTTCAAACTCCTTTACATGTATTGCATAAACTTCAATAATATAATGATCATGCAGATAATATCAAATTAACAGCACTCTCCGAAACAGACACTCACACTTCAATCAGTACATGCACTAAGTCTTGTATTTCGTGGATCGAAATTCTTGCATTTAATTATATATCTTGCAAAAATTGCATAAATTCCTTTTGAATTAATATCACAGTTGTTGAGAATATAACACATTTTACCACCCTCGTCTAATTATAAAATGCTTGTATCAAAAGTGACATATTCTGAGTTTTTTCCAAGTAACCCTCGGTTATAACTAGACTTTAACTCACTTTCTGATATGGGTTGTCCTTCGTGTTTCCATGGTGCTGTGTTCTGCCTTTTCTCTTCTTGTGAGAACACGTTCCGCTGTTTTCCCTTTTGGGGATTCCCTCCCTATTTTTGTTTTGTTGTCCCGCCGCTTTCTTGAAAGCGCGGGGACATTAAAACCGGTTCGTCTGTCCGTCTGTCCATCAGTCACAAAAAACTTTAACTTTGTGCATTACTTTTGAGTGGTAAGTGATAGGGCTTTGGTATTATACATTGTGACAATACCTTTCCATGGATACCAAAATTTTTGACCTTGTGACCTTGACCTTGGACTTTGACCTACTTATTAAAAACTTTAACCTTGACCATAACTTTTGAATGAAAAGTGATAGGACTTTCATGTTACACATGTGTATTCCTTGTGAAAAGATCTTTCCATGGATACCAAAATTTTTGACCTTGACCGTGGAGTTTGACATACTTTTCAAAAACTTTAACCTTGACCATAACTTTTGAACGGAAAGTGATAGGGCTTTCACATTTCACATGTGTATTCCTTGTGACAAGACCTTTCTGTTGGTAACAACATTCTGACCTTGTGACCTCGTCCTTGGAGATTGAGCCACATTTAAAAGCTTCAAGCTCGACCATAAGTTTTGGATGGTAATTTAAATGATAGGACTTTAATATTTCACATGTGCATACTTTTTCATAAGCCATGTCCCTTGGTAACAAAACCAAAAGTTTGGACTCTTTGACCTTTTCTTGGAGTTTAATCTTTCATATTTAGAATTTTGATAATATATGAGATATATTATGATAACTTCAGAATGGGAGGGGGGGGGGGGTGTCTGTAAGCATTTCTTTAAAGACAAACACCCAAAAGCGGGGGACCACAATTCCTTGAATTCGATTTTAAAAATATTTTTCAAGAATTTGTATTCATATTGATTGTGAATATCTATTCTTGTTTTTGGTTTTGTGTTTGACTCCCTATTCATTCACTATGATTTTGTTTTTAGATATTTTACATTGAACAAAGTCTGTCAATGAAATGATACTGAATATGTATTACTTTGTAGGTTCTATTTGGATTTACTCAAGCATGACATCGTGGCAACACATTCCCCTGGACATTGTATCCTGCTGGACGGAGCAGGTAAAATAAACACGAAGAAAACGTTAGATATTATATTAATGAACATGTAAAATCTGAGCAAAAGGGACCTAAACACCCATAAACCCACAATGATCCAAAAGTAATGTAGATGATACTTTCATAATCTAGCTGCATATAATGCCATCACGATATAAAAAAAAATCAAACATGATGGCGCTTCTAAATTAAGATTGGTTTGAGAATAACTTTGACTTGAATAATCTTTTTATATCCATTTACATATTCATCTGTGTTTCTTGGCCTCTACGTTTCGCGGTCTTGTTTGTGTGATGTCATCTTACAGTGAGGAGGTTGTTTTACACCAAGATTGTACGTTCTTCGAGACCTCTGGGTAATTGGAGAAGTGAGAGGGTTGTGCGCACGTAATCCAGGATGACCGCACCATTTGCTACTTGCGTGACAAATGGCCATCCAAAGTCGGCACCGGTTGCCCATTGGTCTCGTCGGTTTATGTGTAGTCTTTTGTGTTTGATGTTTACATGTCGTGTGTCTCTTTTCCGTCTCGTGCTGTACTCGTCTTTTGTGTTTTTGCATCGGGTGTTTTGGTGTTTTGCTGTTGATGCTACAACGGGGTCTTGTTGGAGATCTCCTCCCTTCTTGAAGTACCTCTGATGAAGGTTTATTACCCTAAATACGTGTCTGGTGCATTAGAATTGGTTTGAAATGTTGTTTAAGAATGAAACGAGTTGGGACACTTCAATTAAAGTCTTTATCATATACTCTAATTTACGTTACCGTTTACAAGCTTTCCCATTGGCCAAAACGCGGTCACATGCAATGCGATTAATCGTCGTATTGAACCGGTCATATTGACGCGTTTCCAGTTTTGTGTATTAGAGGTAAACGGACCGGTAGTCGACAGCAGACTGTGTGTTTCTGACATGACTGAGTATGATATTTGGCAGCATTTTATATGAAAAAATAATAATAATAAAAGATGAAGTGTAAAACATTATACTAGAATACAAAATGACTATCTGAAAGAAAAAATGTAAAAGTGAGCAGTGTTAGGGAAGCAAAACATTATGGTTACCCTTTAATCTTCCAGTTTTCATGTATATGGTAAAACAATTATAGCACAGATGATTCGGTCGATATGATGATTTATGGAGTGATAAACCAATATCAACCTCGGCCTTCGGCCTCGGTTGATATTGGTTTTAATTTTCCATAAATCATCATATCGACCTCATCACTGTGCAATAACTGTATACAGATATCAGGGAACAGTAACGATGTTTTTTTTTTCACAGATGTGTTAACTTTAAAGCGGAGTTAGGTTTTCCATTCTTTTAAAAAAAACAATCCGACATTTCTATAAAGCTCTGGTAGAGTTGGACACTCCGTTTTTGTACTTCTAATGGAAACTGACATGACAAATAAACGGTTGTAACGCATCTATAGGTCCTTTCGATTACATTTATTAACGGTGTAACCTCCATGTATTCACCTTTGAAATTGAGTTAACGTACTGCTTTTGCAATTTCACTCAATTTTGAAAAGTTATGTTTGAATATAAATGTGTTAATTGAGGACTTTGAGTTTTGCTTGTGTATGGCTGTGGTAATTCCACTAGATACTTTGAGGTATATTTCCTGTGGATTTCTAAAATGATGGAAGATCATCTATATTCTGCTCTACCTTTTTTCGCTTCGATTTCTTTGTAAAAATATTCAATGTTTTCATTTTTGGCCGGATTGCGAAGCAAAATCCGGTCTATGAAATGGCGAAGTCCGTCTGTCTGTCTGTCCGTCTGTCAGTGCGTCAACGTTGCGTTTAAGTCCGTTGAGAGAAAACTGTTTGGAGGAGCAACTTAAAATTTGACATGGTGATAGACCATGATGTGATGATGAGACAAATTAAACACAGCAACAAAATTTGACCTAGTGACCTTGACCTTGGAGTTTGACCTACTTTTGAAAAACTTTAACCTTGGCCATAGCTTTTAAATGGTAGGTGATAGGGCTTTCATATTTCACTTGTGTATTTCTTGTGACTAGACCTTTTCTTGGATACCAAAAATTTTTACCTTGTGAACTTGACCTTGGAGTTTGACCTACTTTTGAAAAACTTTAACTTTGGCCATAACTTTTGAATGGTAAATGATAGGGCTTTTATATTTCACATATGTTCCTTGTCACAATACCTCACCATGGATACCAAAAGTTTTGACCTTGTGACCTTGACCTTGGAGATTGACCTATTTTTAAAAATAATAAATCTGGCTATATCTCATGAAGTATAGAGGTTTTGAAATTTCACATGTAGAATCTTTATGACCAAACCTTTCATTTGATATCATGACTTTTGACCTAGTGACATTGACATTGACCTTTGACCTACTTTTGAATTATGAGAGGTAGGGTTTTTATATTTCACATATAGATTCCTCAAGACCAGAACTTTAATTTCATATCATGACTTTTGACCTAGTGACCTTGACCTTTGACCTATTTTTAAACTATAAGAGGTAGAGTTTTGATATTTCACATGTAGATTCCTTATGACAAGATCTTTCATTTGATATCATGATGACGTCATGAAAAAAACTGTTTACTGTAACCCAAGTTTGAACTTAGCGATTCCATAAAATAACCCACCTACAAGAATAAAACTTCATAAATAGATTACCTACGTTCAGTGGAGTTTTAGGCTGAGGAATAAAAGATTGACAAGGTTAAAGCTTACTTTTCTTCATCTACACTTACACAACATATAAAGTACTAGTATATTACTAATAATGATGATCTAGGGGAGAGTTATTTGTTTTTCGATGACACTAATCTAAGGTCAAGGTTAATCTTAACATCCAAATACCCTTCCTCATAATTAAGAGAAAGGAGACGATCTCCAACAATACTCTGCAGTTCCAGCACCCAATGCAAAGCACCTACAAAAACACGACACACACAAAAAAAAAAAAAAAACCCCAAAAATAAAAGACTACACATAGATAAACGATACCATTTGGCATTCGGTGCCAACTTAAGAGTTGCTTTTATCAAAGTCCAGATTTTTGTTTTCCAGAAGGAGGTGGGGGGATGTTGCATGCAGATTTAACTGACACTTTTTGAAAGATACAATTCTGGTTGTTTATTTTCTAGTTGACATTTTTCAGATGGTGGCTCAGAGGATATAACGACATTGGCAGATGGAAGGACCTTCATATCTAGTGTGAGAACTATATATGTCAAGAGACATGCGCGCTCTTTTTAAATTTACAAATGTCAATCTAGAGATTTCTCTGAGGGAAGGGAGGGTAGCTGTCTACAAACTAATAATTACAAATATGATTTCTAGGATTGTTTGCAAGTTATTGAATTTGTAATTTAAAGCAAACAGATCAAAGTGTTTCAATTGAACAATTTGAAAAAGAAAGGAATAGTAAGTACTATTATACAAAAATGAGTCTTATATATATTGATGTGACTAATCTATTCTGTTGTAATTGTTTCGTTCCACAGGGTTATTTTAAAGACAGACAAGCAAAGATTTTACTGTTTGATTTTTTGGATCCCGAGCATCATATTAAAGAGATTAAGTTGGAATCCCCCTCTGTGATAGCACCTGGTGGATTTCATGGTCTTACTACATGGACTAATCCAAAAACACGTAAGCCAGGCATATAATATACATGTCTTACTGAATTTACATGTTTCTGCAGGAAATCAGCCTTATGATAATCAATGTTGAAGTTCTATTACACTTATTTCAGTGCATCATATGCGCATTTCAACAAGTAATGTATCATCAGTGATGCTCGAGAGGAAATCAAAATAATGAAAATATGAGGAGCAAAATTCTAAACTTGACCTAAAGTGTATGTCAAAGAACCAGTTAAGGACAAATTAAGCTATGACCCTTAGTTACTTAAAAACTTTAACATGAAGCGAAAAACTAGAATATCAGTTTAGTATTATTAGAGAAAACACCCAAATATTCATAGAATTTGACCGCAAGATTGATCATGTACTTATCTTTTTCTTGCATGTTCGTACATTTTTTTTATATATCTCTTCGAACTGAGTTGGGTATGCAATGGAGCTTTCTTGAAAATACTTGTGAAATGTAGATGCCTATATTGTGCAATTTTCATAGCCTTGTACAGAGAGCGTTTCAATTATACAAAATTTTAAAGATAAAACAAAAAGTACGCTTTGAGGTGAAATGATTATGTAATGTGATTTTCGTTTCTCAACTTCGAGATGAACTGTTATAAAGCTTGATTAATTATATTTTCAATTTGAATGAGCATCTAGCAATTTAATGTCAAACATATCTGTCATGAGTCTTGGCAGACTTCTTCAAGAAAAAGGTGAACTTACTCCGAAACTTCTGAATGTATTGTTGAATATTTATCCCTATTCTTTCTGAAATCAACATAAGATACCATCCAACATTTTTCATGCAAGTTTCATCATTTAATAATGATTATAACTATACTCTGTCATGCCTTTTCTGCACGGTACAGTTAAAAATGTATTAATAAATGATTAGATAAATACCAAATTTTAAGATACAAAATGTATATCATGGAAATATCTATAATGGTGATATTCATGTTGTAGGGGAAATAACTGTTATGGTGATTAACCACGCCCTTGACGGCAGGGACCTTGTTGAGGTATTCTCTTTCAAGGATAAAGAGAGGAAACTGAGACATGTCAGAACTATTACACATCCTCTATTCAGAAAGTAAGAATTCGCAAAGACCTTATATGACTTACGGATTTATGTGTCGTCTGCGAAGCATGAGTAAATGAATTACGGTATGGATTAATTGATCCAGTGATTGTTCGTTCGTCTTCTTTACATTTTGATTTTAAAGGATAGCTTTCAAATTACAGAAATACCTGACAATTTAAGTGCACATACATGTACACAGCATCAAAAGAATATCAAGTTAAGAGCAAAAACATTCCATTTTCACGAGGAAATCTTCTTTTATTTATTTGTTTTACTTCGCTGTTGTTTCTTTTAAACATGTCTAAACGATGTCCATGGATCCAATAGACCATTTTCGAGTTACAACTAATGACAGTTATAAACCTTCAGTTTAGTCACTGCTATGACGCACCTGCTTAGTTACGTCAAGTAGGGTTACTTCCGGTCTACGGTCTTAGCAACGTCACATATTGTGACATCAACGGTGTAAAATTGATGTAATCTACTCAAAATTGAAAAACTACTTTTCTTTGAATATGGAAATTATTATAATCGCTGCTTTTTGTGTCGCCTGCGAAGCATAGCGACACTTAGGGATCACTTTGTCCGTTGTCCGTCTGTCCGTCTGTCTGTCTGTCACACTTTGGGTGTCACAGCCCATAACTTTTGATTGGTAAGTGATAGGGCTTTGATATTTCACATGTGTATTCCTTGTGACAAGACCTTCTTGCACATACCATAATTTTTGACCTAGTGACCTTGACCTACTTATTTGACCTACTTTTCAAAAAAAATAAGAATGAATATATCTTTTGATTGGTAAATATTAGGACCTTTATATTTCACACATGCAATCCTTATGGCCTACTTTTGAAAAAAAGATAAGATTCGCTATATCTTTTGATTGGTAAGTGATAGGGCTTTGATATTTCACATGTGTATTCCTTGTGACAAGACCTTCTTGCACATACCATTAATTTTGACCTAGTGACTTTGACCTAGATATTTGACCTACTTTTGAAAAAAAGATAAGATTCGCTATATCTTTTGATTGGTAAGTGATAGGGCTTTGATATTTCACATGTGTATTCCTTGTGGCAAGACCTTTCTACACATACGATAATTTTTAGCTCGACTGCACTTTAGTGCAAAAGAGCTATTGCAATACCCCCGGCGTCGGCGTCGGCGTCGGCGTCCGCGTCGTCCGAACTAGATGATAAGGTAAATGTTAAGATTACACATTTACCTTTCCTATATTCATATTCTGTTGGTTTTTTTTGTTGCAAATGTTTAATTATACATCATTTAATATATCCAGATGAGGATATAGCCCCTGGGGTTGGGATTTTTAAAATTATTTCAAATGATAAGGCAAATGTTGAGATGATAAGGCAAATGTTAAGATAGCAATAAAGTCTTTAAAAGCCAATATTGAGCAAAGTATAAGTGCTACATGTACCAAACTTACATATTTGATGTATCTTTGATCAATCTTTCAAAAAATGACCTTGACCTACTTTTTTCCGCTCGAATGATTTTGCCTTTAAAAGCCAATATTGAGCAAAGTATAAGTGCTACATGTACCAAACTTACATATTTGATGTATCTTTGATCAAACTTTCAAAAAATGACCTTGACCTACTTTTTCCGCTTGAATGATTTTGCCTTTAAAAGCCAATATTGAGCAAAGTATAAGTGCTACATGTACCAAACTTACATATTTGATGTATCTTTGATCAAACTTTCAAAAAATGACCTTGACCTACTTTTTTCCGCTCGAATGATTTTGCCTTTAAAAGCCAATATTGAGCAAAGTATAAGTGCTACATGTACCAAACTTGCATATTGGATGTATCTTTGATCAAACTTTCATAAAATGACCTTGACCTACTTTTTTTCGCTTGAATGATTTTGCCTTTAAAAGCCAATATTGAGCAAAGTATAACTGCTACATGTACCAAACTTGCATATTGGATGTATCTTTGATCAAACTTTCATAAAATGACCTTGACCTACTTTTTCCGCTTGAATTATTTTACCTTTAAAAGCCAATATTGAGAAAAGTATAAGTGCTACATGCACTAGACTTGCATATTGGATGCATCTTGGGTTAGACTATTGAAATATGACCTTGACCTACTTTTTCCGCTTCAGTGATTTTGCTTCACCATTGGTTCACCATAAACTAATTTTAATTTATAACTTTAAATTTTTTATGTGACTTGATATATGTTGTTGCCTGAGAAAGGGAGTTTAAATAAATTGGCTGTCATGAGAGATATTATGCTATGCAGTCGAGCATTAGGTGACTCTGGCAACTATTTTTTAACCTTGTGACCTTGACCTAGATATTTGACCTACTTTTGAACAAAAGATAAGATTCGCTTGATCTTTTTATTGGTAAGTGATAGGGCTTTGATATTTCACATGTGTATTCCTTGTGGCAAGACCTTTCTACACATACCATAATTTTTTACCTTGTGACCTTGACTTAGATATTTGACCTACTTTTGAAAAAAAGATAAGATTCGCTATATCTTTTGATTGGTAAGTGATAGGGCTTTGATATTTCACATGTGTATTCCTTGTGGCAAGACCTTTCTACACATACCATACTTTTGTACCTATTGACTTTGACCTACATATTTGACCTACTTTTCAAAATAATTAAGATTGTATATATCTTTTGATTGGTAAGTGATAGGGCTTTGGTATTTCACATGTGTATTCCTTGTGACAAGACCTTTCTACACAGACCATGAAATTTGACCTTGTGACATTGACCTAGATATTTGACCTACTTTTCAAGAAAAGTAAAATTGGCTATATCTTTTGATTGGTAGGTGATAGGGCTTTGATATTTAACATGTATTTTCCTGGTAACAATGCCTTTCTACACATACCATCATTTTTTTGCCTTTTGACCTTGACCTAGCTATTTGACCTTCTTTTCTCAGAAATTAAGGTTGTATATATCTTTTAATTGGTAGGTGATAGGTCTTTAATATTTCTTATAACGAGACCTTTTTGTTACCAGTAGTTATGTAGTGACCTTGACCTAGATGATTGACACTCTTTTCTGAAAATTTGAGAATCACCATATCTTTTAATTTGTAATTAAGAGGTCTGATATTTCAGATGAATTTCATTTGACAAAACTTTTCTACTGATACCAATGATTTTGATCCACTTTCTAGAATAATAAACCGCTTCGCAGGCGACACAAGCATTCCTTGGATTGCTATTTTGTTTGTATTAACCATTAATTTGTTTACGTCATCAATGACAATGTAAATTATAAGTCATCGGATTTTACTTTTTTTTCAGTAATATCATATAGAGATAATTATTCTAATGAATATTGAAAAAGTGAAAGACAGGAAATTCTTTGAACAGAAAATTTAAAAGTCTTACATAAAAAAATTAGAAAATGGTAACCCAACTGAATTTCTTTTTTAAAACATAACAATAATTGTGATTTAACCCCCCCCCCTTTTTTTAACGCCATTGCCTTTTTGTGCTAATATATCCCTAAGAAATTGTCAGTAAATAAAAGGTTCTAAAATTTAGATGACGCTAAGTATTTCTGAAGTAATATAAGCCGCTTTCTCTTCTGAATGCATCAATTCAGTATGAAAATCAGCATTAACAGGGTTTTTTTTTTTTTTGGGGGGGGGGAGGTTAAAACTATTTTGATAAATGGCAGCGTGTGCTACTGGTAACTTGAGAAAATAAGAAAGATACAAAATAAATGTCCCTGTACACCTGACGTAGGCATTAAAAAAAAGATGTTAAAAATTGAGAAAAAAAAAATCTGAAAAACGGTACCTTGGAATAATGAAAAAAAAAATTGTATATAGATAAAAAATAATGCGTGGATCAAAAACATTTTTCCAAGGGTGGGGTTCATCCTGGCTCTGAAGTTGAAACATTGGGAGCGTAGAAATAGAATAATGACATCTTGAGGGGGAGGGGAGTTCAGAGCCTCAACACCCGCGTGGGTGTGAACTTCACGCAAAATAAAATGTAAATCCTATGAGACTCAAAGTTCAAGTAAACGTTTCATTTGCCGTATTCACAGATAGACCTTCTTGTATCTATTTAGTCATGATCATTGAACATACATTTCAATACATAAATCTGGCCTGCAAACTTTAAAATGAAATTTGTTCTCGTGAATCTCTGGGGGACAGAGTTCACCCCAGTCACGCCAATGGCCTGATCATTGTATTTTACAAACGAGGAAGGGAAAGCCGATAGGAGGAAAGGGGGGGGGGGGGTCAGCCAGGTATGGAAAATATATCAGTCCTGAGTCCGAGAAGATAATTATTTCAGACATTTTTTTTTCATTCTTCATTCTTTTAGATTCTGCATGATCATTTTCCGATTATAGAGTCAAAGATACAATGTCACTGTGTATATCAATACTATCATGATATTTGATCGTCAGCAGGGTACACCTTCGGGGGGGGGTACCTCTGATCCCCCATCCCACCCCCTTACCTCCCCTCCTTTTCACCCTTCCCTTACCTCCCCCTCCCGCCCCTTTCTCCCTCCTCCCGCCTCCTTTCCTCCCTCCCCCTCTCTCCCTTCTCCTGCCCCCTTCCTCCCCCTCCCTTTCACCCTTTCCACCCCCTCACCTTCATAAGCTTTAGCCGGCATCACGTCGTTGGCCGGTTGCCGGGGTACTGGGTAATGTACAGGTCAAAATCAAACATTTAAACACCTGCCGTGTCAAATGCCTATCCCAATCTAACTGTCACAAACAATAAATTCAGTCACATACACCTGGACACCTGTCCAGAGTCTCTTGTAAACCCCCCGCCCTTTCCTGCCCATTCAACTTCTACATAGAGCATCCCCTTTGACTGATACCTTTTGCTTGAATTTTTCCAACCTCAAATCATGTAAATGGTGCACATTTATGACGCTACAATGCCATTTGGTTGCGTAAATAGTTTATTTCTTAATCGTGATCACGTTATTTTTAGACTCAAATGTAAACCGGAAGTAGGGCATCTTGACAAAACGTCGAAGCGGAGTATAATATCCGAACGTGATCGGTAACTCGAAAATGGTCTATTGCAATTGACATTAACATCCTCAAATCAGATCATATATAAACATCGTGCATGTCTGGTCCATGCTGCAAATTGATCTGTTCTTAAATGATGCTATTGAAAATAAATGACAGAAGACGTTTAACATCAATAAGTATTGGTCATGTACATCAATCATTTAAAACTTAAAAAGAATATTTTCATTATTTTGATATTCAAAAGAAATCATTATGAAATTGATAATGATCGTATACATGTTTTTATTTTACAAATATTTCAGTCTGAATGACTTGGTGGCCATAGACAGTGATAAGTTTTACACCACAAACATGTACCACTGGAGACCAGAAGAAGTTTTCGTGTACCCCAGTACTGGTTCTCTACTCTTCTACGATGGAACAGAGGCACGGGTAGTATCTAGTGGGCACATGCTTCCCAATGGGATAAATGTTTCTCCTGATAAGAGGTATCGTTTGCTGTTCTTATTCACATTTCCTTAAGAAAAATATGACACTAGTACCATGTAGTTCTGTATAGTTCAGGAGTTCAAATATTTTCAAGAGCTATTAATGTATCAGAAGGTTGCCAAATTCGTCGTTCTGTACATTAGTACCACTTGATGAGTGTCACTGATGGTGGACCAGCAGTCCCGGAGGGCACATGTAGCCAAGTTCCATCATCTTCGGTTGATCGTTTCTTCAACGCATTCGAAAATTTCTTTGATCAAAATTTGTTGAAATTTCTTAAACGTGGGTCATTTTGCATCCCACCCTTTCTGCTACGTCTTTAGAAAAGGAAAGTATTTCCAGCATGTAAACCCTGCAGACACCCAGCGAAACAAACCCACAAGAAGCTGACACAGATTGACTTCAGACAAAACTACAAACCACACAAGGACGCTAGAACATGATACAAAATAATCGAAACAGACACACAGAAACATCAAACATCAAAAGACAACACATAAAAGGAAGGTGACCAATGTGCACCCGGTGCCGACTTTGGACGGCCAACTGCTATAATAGCAGGTGGTGTTATATCCGGATAACATGCGCACAACCCCGGAGTTCAATATGGCGCAGGTTGAGAGTGACATGTAAATTACGCGCTGGGCAAAAATGGTCATAGAGTTAAAATTATCCATCCTACAGTGCTAAAAAGTATATCAAGGAACAATAGATGGATTAGAGATAAGATTGTGAAGTTTTTGTGGTGAAAACTGAATTATTGAAGATACATGTGCAGGAAAAATTTACGTAACCACAATCGTGAGTACAGGTCAACACCCCACCTATATATACATGTACATTTACTTTATCGTTACCTATATGCATGAATGAATCACCTGTATTCGATAGAAAAGTACTTAAGGAAAATGCCACACACGGGTAGACTGTATCGACGAGAAGTACATCACTAAGTGACAAAAGTGACAAAAACGAAAAAACCCCAGAAAAAAACGACACCCCGCGGAAAAGGAAAAGTAACGGAGGTTCAATCCAGTGACCTTGCAGAAATTAAAGCAGAATTAGCGGACATAAAGAAATCACTCGTACGTTATGATCAATTGGGGGAACTGGTTACTAAAATCGTAGAGGGGTTGGCTCAGCCTCACAAAAAATAAAGAAGTTGGAGCTTTAGTTAACAAAAAGATCGAAGATAGATGTAGTGAAATTGAAGAAGAGCACACATGAGTGAGAAGAAAACTCAAAGATGAAATTGACGGCCTTAACCTAGATATAGAGACACTCAGAGAAAAACTATCGCAAAATAATAAAATAATCAGAAATTTCAGAAGTAGAATCGTATTCACAGAAACTAACGCGATGAATGCGCTGAAAAAAGTAACAGAAACGAGCAATATTCGAGAAAAATCAATATAAAAGTATGCGGAGTGAAAGAAGAAAGAAATGAAAACACGCTCGAAGTAGTGAAAGAAATTTTGAATAGGAAAGCAGGGGTGGATCCAGACGAAAATGAGGTGATGGCGGTTCATAGGTTACCAGCGAGAAAAAAGGATCAATCAAAACCGATCTTAGTGAAAGTAAAAAACTCTGATATAAAATCACGTATCATGCGGAAACGATCTGAAGTGAAAAAAGCACCTGGAAGCATAAACTGATCGTGGACGACGTCACGGAGCTCAATGCAAACCTCATCGAGCATGAAGATATCGACTCTGCGTATTACTACAACGGGTCAGTGTATGGTATTTGTCGAGATACGAGGTTTATTTTTGACTTTGTTGACGACATCAGCCTGAAGTTAAATTCCGGAAAAGGGCGACCGATCCAGAGACGCGCCCGGTAGAATAGAGACAAAGTTGTACTTCCGGTCCATCAGCAAATGTCAACAAAGGGCGGATTCCTTTGACCAACTCTGAGTACTCCGAGCTGCTCCGAACAAATGGAGCGATCCCGCGCAGTGATCTAGAGTAGCTATAGAGATATACTCCGTCTGCACCTGGTCAAGAGGTGGTGCAGTGAGAGTGCTCTAGAATGTGACGTCATCCAATATGGCTGAAAGACCAACATTTGTCTATCAATGATATGGCACACAAGCAGGACCCCAACTTTCAGGGGGGGGGGGGGGGGCACACACAATTTTTGATGTGAATCACTTGCGAGGCCCGAAGGGCCGAGTGGGGGAGGGTATGGGAGGGGGTTTCCCCTCCCATTGGTGGGGGTTCGGGGGGGGGGGTTGAAAATTTTGAAAAATTAAGCAATTTGGTGGCATTTCAGCGTATTTGAACTGAATTTAGAAAGGTTCAGTCAGCTGATGGTCAGTGTCAATAACGATAATTAATATATTTAAAAAAACAATGTCGACATATTCTGATGCTGTATACGTATTGTTTTTGCACGACATGCAGGAGTCAAAATGTTCAGGATATTTTCTAAGGAAAAGGCGGATCAAGAAAAGTTTTAAAAGGACAGAGAGGTCAGCCTGGGGGGGGGGGGGGGCGTCCAGCTGTTAATTCACGCAAAAGCTACGGGTAGGAAGACATAAGCATTTTTTGCAAATTCCAGGCGGGATCTAACCCCCCCTCTCTAACCATCACTCTAGATCCACACTTGTTTGTTTTAAATTTTTGTAAGGTGAAGAAAATAAGTAAATGATTTTCCTTGAAAAACAAGAGATCAGTTGAGCCCCATGCTCTGCATCGTCCAGATAGAAAGGTATAATTATTCATTGGCAATTTGGTTCTGGAAATAAAGAAAAACATGCATTTTTGAATGTTTGCAAAATTCTTGTAGGTACCGGTCCAAATCTGGTCAAACAATTTTAATTGTTCAATGACCTCAAAAAAAAGTAAAAAAAAAATTGCCATTTTTTAGAAGGTTAAAAATTATATCATAGATTTGATAAAGAAATATGTGTGTTTTATGGCTTGCATAGGACTGCTATTCCCGAATGAAACCCTCAGATGAAGAAAGTCCTATATGAACGTGATTCAATGTAGCTTGTTCGTTAACGTACATGTACAGACGATGGACATGGCAGTAATGCATCCTTCCCGACTTGTAATCTATCCCCGAGAAAATTTTGAAAAATTTATTCAAATCAGTGGTTTCTGGTGTGTTTTGGGGCTATTTCTGACTAATTTCATAGTTTTTTGCTAGGAAATAACAGTTTAATGCTTCCAAAAGCATGTCATAATAAGTGCCCCTTTGTTGGGCACTGAGGGGGGCACGTGCCCCCGCCCCCAGCTGAATCCGCCACTGCACAAGGGTTCGTGACGGAGAAAATGAAGAACATCGAACGTGTTATGAAATAAATGTTTTAAAATTATTCCTTGTTGTCTTCTTTTATTTTCTGTTGTTTTACGTCATCCCAAAATGTAGAAAAAAAAAACTCCGGCGTGTGTCCCATTTTTCTATATCTTTTTTTCATAACGTCCCTGACAAGCCGGAAATTTTCTGCATATTTAGCCTTTTTCACGTAACTGCGGTCCAGATGTTTGTAAAAAAACAATCACTTTAATTGAGATGTAATGATAGTCGGTACTTGCCATCGTCACGCTGTTATGTGAAAATAGCTAACGTGAAACAGTAAAAGAAAACAACACAGAATATGATAATAGACATTTAATTTCATAAAGAGTCCGACGTCTAAATTTCTCCTGTTGTTTTGTCCTAAAACAAAACGTTTAGGAAGAAAACCATCTCTCTAGCCGCCATCTTGCTAATCGGAAACTTTCTGTCCACTCCATTGACAACCCGTTCTGGAGTACTCGGAGCATTGCCCCAGAGTAGTTGGAGCAGTTCAAAGGAATCCGCCCTTTGAAACACTCGCGAATATGCATTCAGACTCAATGCAGCCAAGTTTATGTAGGAACGGTCTAGCGTAGAATGAAGTTAATAAACGGTCTGGTCATTAGTCATGCCATTATTGAAATGAACACATTTTTTGTATGTTTTTCCATATTTTCATTCTTTATTCTGTGTAGATCTGTGTGTGTGTGGTATGAAAGATGTGAGAATGGTGTGTTTCTTTGCAACTTAATTCTTCATAATGATTATAGAATGCCTAAAAAAGTAATGCCTACTCAGATAATAATTTACGAAAAACAAAACTATTTCCATGACTGATATAAAAATTATGACACTAAATTGTAGAGGCCTGGGTGATTTTAAGAAAAGAAAAGATGTTTTTGACTATATAAGAAAAAAAGATTACTCCATTTGTTGTCTCCAAGACACACACACTTTACTGAAAAAGACAAAAATGCTGTACGAGCAGCTTGGGGTTTTGAAACTTTTATAAGCCCTGGAAAATCTGATTCAAGAGGTGGACCCCAATTTTTATAAGAATTTTTAAAGTAAATATATTGAAGAGACAACTTACGACTTCTGTATAGTTTGTGGCGATTTTAACCTTGTACAGGATCCTAATATAGATTATTACAATTATAGAAACTTAGATAACCTTCATTAATTGACCCGTGGAGAGCTCAACATGAAAAGGATAAGAAATTTACATGGTTCTGTAATAATCCTATTAAAAAAGCCAGATTAGATTATTTCCTAATATCTTCTGAATTGATGTCCTTTGTCGAGCGTACAGACATAAAACCTGGATACAGAACGGATCATTCCATTGTAGAATTTACTTTAAAGTTTAAAAACTTTCAAAAAGCTGGAGGGTTTTAGAAATTTAATAACCTTTTATTGAAAGATAAAAAATATATAGAATTGGTTAAAAAAGTTACAGATGAAACAAAGATTCTTTATGCAGTATACCCATATGATAGATCAAATTTATGTAAAGTGGTAAATGATCAATTAAGTATCTTGATTGATGATCAACAATTCTTTGAACAACTTCTATTACAAATAAGAGGCGCCACAATAGCATATTCATCAGCTAAAAAGAAAGAAAGTGCTAAAGAAGAAAAACAATTAGAGGAAAATATCGAAAAATTAGAAAATGAAATTAATAATGAAAATAACATTACCCTGAAACAAATGAAAGAGAAACTTGAAAATTTGAGACAAGAAAAACTTAAAGGTATCATGATGCGAGCTAAAATTAAATGAATTGAAGAAGGTGAAAAACCCACAAAATACTTTTGTTCGTTAGTTTGTCAACAAAACTATTTATAGAATAAAAGATAAAGACGGAGAATTAATTTGTGATCAGAAGAAAATATTAGAAGAAATAGAAAAATATTATAATAAACTTTATACATCAATAAATGATGAATTAATAAATGTAAACTTAGAAGAAATCTTAAGTAACTCTGAAATTCCAAAATTAAACAGTACACAGGCTGATACATTAGAAGGTATAATTTCATTAAAGGAAGCAGGGAAAGCTCTCTATAAGATGCGTAATAACAAAAGCCCAGGTACAGATGGTTACAGTAGTGAGTTTTACATTTTTTTTGGAAAGACTTAGGTATTTTTTTAATTAGATCAATAAACTATGCATTTCATAAAAAAAGAATTGTCAATTACCCAAACTCAAGGAATAATAACAATATTACCTAAACCAAACAAATCTAGAGAAGAACTCAAAAACTGGCGTCCCATATCGCTCTTGAATATTTCCTATAAAATATTGTCTAGTTGTATTGCAAACAGATTAAAAAATGTTCTAGATTTCTCAACACATGAAAACCAAAAAGGATTTATGACAGGTAGATTTATCGGGGAAAACACACGCTTAATTTATGATATTCTTCAAACTACAAAATTGGAAAACATAAGGGGTATGTTATTACTTATCGATTTCGAAAAGGCATTCGATTCAATATCAAGGAAATTCATTCACAAAGTACTTTTATTTTTAGGATTTAAGCAATATTTTATAGATTGGATTGAGATTATGAACAGAAACATAAAACTATGTGTAATACAAAATGGTCTATTTTCAAACTTTTTCAAAATAGGGAGGGGTTGCCGTCAGGGGGACCCAACATCCCCGTATATTTTTAATTTATGCGTCGAAAGACTATCTCATTTAATCCGTCAAAATAAAGATATTAAAGGAATTTCTATCTACATAAAAAAGTATTGCTTATTACAGTATGCAGATGACACCGCAATATTTTTAGATGGTTCCGAAAAAAATCTCAAAAGAGCTTTAAATTTACTTTATCAATTTGCCAAATATTCTGGACTAAAACCTAACATCGAGAAAACAAAAGCAGTTTGGATAGGGTCGATGATTGGTAGTGATGAAAAAATATGTGAAAATTTTAATTTGCAATGAACAACAGAACCATTTACAGCCTTAGGAATTACATATGATGTTACATTAGAAAATATTGAAGAACTCAATTTTTACAGTAAGATAGGAGAGATCAGAAAGGAAATAGGTAAATGGAACAAGAGAAACCTCTCACTGATAGGAAAGATAACAGTAGTTAAAACTTTACTTTTACCTAAATTAACTCATTTGTTACAATCACTTCCAAATCCAAATTCAAGACTTATTAAAGAAATAGAGGACTTTAAAGTAACACTGCCATCCATAAATTAGTATACACCATTTCTGTTCATGTTGCTGTTAGAAAATGAACAAGTTTGAATCTCTTGCTGTATAACTCTGAAGATGAACCTTATGGAAATCATTTGTAACAAACTTGACCCAAATATTTGCATATTTTGAATTTTGAATTTTTTTCATATAAAAATGACAATTTTTGAAAAAAAATTGTGCTGATGAAAAAAGTATCTTTTTACATTTTTGTTATCACAATTCATAATTGAAAATTATGTGGAGCCAATTATTATGATTCTTTCAAGTTCAGAATTGAAAAATTAGGATAAATTTATAAAGAATTTAGAATGATTTCCTTGTTTGTATAGTTATTTATGGATGGCAGTGTATTTTATCAATATGTATGGGGAGGTAAACACAATAGAATTGCTAGAAAAACTATGTGCCAAGACTTTACATTAGGGGGATGTAGGATGATAAATTTGGAAATATATATAAAAAGTTTGAAAATTACATGGATACGAAGACTTCTACAGGCAGATAGATTAAGTAACTGGATGAATTTATTTTTGGATAGTAACGCAATATGTTTGAGCACATTTTTAATATCAAGGGATGATTACTACTTCAAATTATCAAAATCAGTTAAAAATATTTTTTGGAAAAATGTACTATCAAGTTTAACAGATTTTATGAGAATTATACCTATGGACAGTAAGGATCATATCCTTGATGAACCTCTTTGGCTTAACTCAAAAATAAAGATAGGAAATGAATCTATATTTTACAAGGACTGGAGTCTCAAGGGTATCCATATTGTACAAGACTTGTTTAATGAATATGGAGACCCTTTAAATTTTGAATGTTTTAGAAACAAATATAACTTAAACATACCTTTCACCTCTCACTTAGGATTAATAAACACAATTTTATCAAAATGGAAAATTTTGAAAGATATGTCCCATATAAATGAAACTCTATACCGACCCAACTTGATAAAATATTTACTTAAAGAAAAAAAAAAAAAAGGTTGTAAGACATTATATGATATATTTCTTAAATCGCTTTATGCTAAACCAGCTTCAGAGAATAAATGGAAAAATGAACTAAATACTGAAATAAATGCGGAAAAATGGAAGACAATTAATGTTAATAACTTAAAAATCACATATCTGGTTTCAATACAGACTAATACACAGAATTTTGGCAACAAACAAATTTTTGAACTGCATAAAAATAAAGAACAATCCTTATTGTGAATTTTGTCATCAGGAAATCGAAACATTGATTCATATTTTTTGTAACTGTTCGTTTGTGAAGATCTTCTGGATTTCTTTGGAGAGAATTATTTTTAATAAAACTGGCCTAGATATTAAGTTCACAAATGATGAGATCATACTGTTACAACATAGGAATAATACAATAAATTTTATTATACTGTTAGCAAAATATTACATATACAGAAAAAGATTTTATGATAAAAACTTAGATATATCAGATTTTATTCATGTTGTTAAAAACTACTATGAAATGGAACAATTTTCAGCACTTTTAAATGCAAAAAGTAACTAGAGCACTGACAAAGTCAGAAAGGGCCCCGCCGGCCACTTCTTTAAGAAGTTGAATGTGAAGGCAACAAGGTCAACATGGTTGGCAACAAAAGAATTGCTGCCAGAGGAATAGAGGCAAACATACAATGCAGTATTCCAATGTCATCGATTTTTTACAAAGTTATGGCCAATGTTAAAGTTTTTGCTGACGGACAGACGGACAGACAGACGGACGGACAGACGGACAGAGTGATATGTCAAATATCAAAGCCCCATCTCTTACGGTACAATAGTTATGGCCAATGTTAAAGTTTTTCAAATGTAGGTCAAAGGTCACGGTCAAGGTCACATGATGAAAAATGTTGGTACCAACGGAAAGGTCTTGTCACAAGGCACACTCATGTAAAATAAAAAAGCTCTACCTCTTACAGTGCAGAAGTTATGGCCAATGTTAAAGTTTTTGCTGACGGACAGACGGACAGACAGACGGACGGACAGACGGACAGAGTGATTACTATAGGGCACCCGCCTAGTGGCGGGGCCCTAATAAATTTGATAAAAATGGAACTGTATAAAAGGAATATTCAATTAATTCAATTAGTATAAAATATATACTTAATGTTTTTGTTCAATATACATGCAATCTAATTCGTTCATGTATTATTTATTGGTGTGAAAGTGTTGTATGAAAGTGTATGTGTGTGTATGTAAAATGAATATGTTCATTCTCCTATAAAGAACATTGAAATATTTATGTCATGATCTGAATGAACGACAAAAAACCCCCAACAAAACAAAACAAAACATGCGCACAACCCTCCTACTTATCCGGATACACAGAGGTCTCCATAGACGCACAATTGTTGTATAAACATTAAACTTCTCACTGTAAGATGACATCACAATCGAGAAAGTTAAACGCAGTGGTCTCTAGTGACACTTATTCTATGTAAATGTATTTTTAAAAAGTCTATGGCACGCGTTTAACAGTCTGTGCTCTGCTGAAGCGAGCTCAAGATCAATATCCTGAGAAGTCTGACCAACTTTCAGATAGGACAGAGAATCAGGATCCAGTCTTCTCTGATGAGATTTAAACAAGGCCCGTCATGGAGTCCGGTCGTCACGGTTGGCCAGTGTGCAACGTTGGAAAAGACACTGGTACAAAAACTGTAGATTGGTCCAGTACCATGCCCTGTGTTCTTTTGATGACTTCAGGATCATATCCTCGGTAAAGCAGGCGACCGAGTATTTTGGTTGAAGTTTGACTGCCTTTGATCCTTCTAATTTTGTTTATTAAGTCACCGTAAAACGAAGGCAATGATATTCCCAATGATACATACTTTGATGCTGGAGTTGTCCCAAATTTTGAAAGGAGTTCAGAATAGTTATTGTAAAATTTCCAAAAAGATTTAACAAGTTTGTGATATTTAAATCCTTGACTGATAAGTTTCTTAGTAATTTATTTATTTTTATCATGGACGTCCGAAACAAGTGAGCAAGCTCTAGCGTATCTGATGAGTTGAGAGATGTAAATGCCGTATGATGGCAATCTTGGAATATCGCCATCAAGTCAAGGAAAATTAACTATGAATTCTTTTTCGTATGTGTATAAAAACAGATCTGCGACCAGAGGAGCACAGTTCGTACCCATGGGAATTCCAATAACTTGCATGTATAGAGTGTCACCAAATCTTACAAAAATGTTGTCCAAAAGAAAGGACAAGACCTTGCACAACTTGGATAGAGTCCATGATTTGTACGATTTGTATTCTACTGAGGAAAAGAATCCTTTTGTGTCAGAAGTACATATAAATGTCTTACCCTCTCGATCAAAATACCATTTGATAAGTTTTGATAATCGATCTTTTATCTTCTCATGAGGGAGGGTAGTGTACATGTTTGAGAAGTCGTAGGATGAGATAGAATCGGCTTAAAAATTAAAAGATTTGAATTTGTCGATCACATCACCAGAATTGACCTCTCCACGATGCTATCTACTGCCTCCAAATTCACCAATAACAACGGCTGTTATATCGCGATGCGGGATGCTGTGCTTAGAGATAAAACGACCGTTGATGTTCGAAGGGATGGAAAATTTGTCTATCCTTCGGAGTTCTCTTGACTTATCGCTAGTACAACATGTGCCGCGTTTAAACGGGTTTGATAACGCCAGCGGTATATAAATATTTTAAAATCATTATTAGTCATTTTGTTTTTGTTAAAATTTAATAAAAAAGAAATAAATATAAGATCTACATGTAGACGGCATTATGTTCCGCGGAGTTAGAAAACCCCTCCCCTACATACGCTTTATTGATAAAAAAAAATCGCTTTGCAAATCGAAAAATATAACAAAAATCACAAAATACAAAATAAAAAATAGAAAAAAAAAATCACAAAATACAAACAATGTGGAACTTAAAATTTACCCCATTTTCAGCATCTCCCCAAACCCAATCAAACTCTAGATCCGTTCATTTATTGTAAGCTAAGCCTATTAATCTTTGAAGTCAGGGGCGGGGGTGTTTGAATTTTAATGGGGAAGGAAGGGGTGGTCATGATTGTTTTATTGATGATTTTCTCAGTTTCTAGATTGAAATCTAATTTTTTTCTTGGGGGGGGGGGGGGTGGGGGGGGGGGGTGGCTACAAACCTTATTGTAGACTCACCTTGGTCAATTTTAATAAAACATGATAAAGTGCACATGCATAGTCCCGAAACGTTTCTTACATTTTCACATTTCCACATATAATTATTTTAAAAATTCTTCTTCTTCTTCTTCTTCTTCTTCTTCTTCTTCTTCTTCTTCTCTACCCAAATACATGTATATTTTTGCATCCTCTCTGGTAAAACACCGAATCACTAATTATGTTCTGATTAAAAAGTTTAGAATTACACCAATATTTTCCTATACATATACAACCATACACATTTGTAAAAATAATGATCATACACAATTAGCTTTATATGTTAATTTTAGATAAAACAGATTTCATTTCGAATCTTCCTACCTTTCCTTTCAAAAAACATTGTAACCATCTTGTAAAAAACCGAAAGTTTTTCCAAGAAAACATTCCCAAATCTTGAATTCTTGTATAGATTTTCTTGGTAATTACCAAATGTAATTAAAAAAGATTTTTGGATGGGATGAGGGTTAAGATGGAAAAGCTTTTCATGAATCTAAGACAATTATCGTATGTTTATCATCTATTATAAGCATAATAATAGACTGTCCAAGCATAGAGGGGGCGCAGTCCGACCCCCCCCCCTACACACACACAATCGTTTACGTTAGGTTATTTTTGTGTTTGTGCCCCACACTTTTCAGTCACAATATTTTATGATGCATTGTTTAAAACAGCAGCATTTTGTACCATAAATCTACAATTTTTAAGTCAATTTAAAACATTTTTCTTTGGCTCGCTATCGCTCGCCAGATCTTTATACACTTTCTGAATAATTTAGCTGTCCTAATCCATCCTATATCCATATTACTTTATCAATGTACATGAAGACTTTTAACTCAAACTATATAGAATATTAATACATGTATTTATTAATGATAGAGGGTATAGAAAGTATTTACTGATAATTAAGTCTATATAATATTTTGCCAAAAAGAATTTCTTGGTTCGCTACCGCTCGCCAAACATCTATTCATTTTCCGCTCGCCAAACATATATTCATTATTTAAAAAAATCAAAAATGTAGAACTGCACCAGATATATCTAAATTTGTGCATACAGAACATGAACCTCCATTCTTTATATCTATCCCTCCCCCTTTCTGCTTGTATGAAATTTTGGGATGTTGTGCCCCTCCACTATTTTCAGGCAGAGCTACGCCGTTGTATTAATTTATATGTACTGTTTTTGTAATAAAAACTCAAAGCTATAGATGTGACATTAATCCTGAGAACAGGCCAGTTTTATAAAGTATCAAAACCCTTTTCATACCTCAAATACTTTCAATACAATTTTCTGATGTGTTAAAAAACAAAGTGGATATGGGATTTGTGGTGTTTTATATACCCCCCCCCCCCCCCAACATAGAATTATTATAGAAAATTCCACTGGCTTGCTTCGCTTTCCAGATACATTCATACATACTAAAAGGACTTCACCATGGACCCAATAAAAACCTTTTGCCTATTTGATATTTATGACGCCCCCCCTCCCTCCCCCAAACTCAAATTCACCCCTGATTACATACTTCTCATCCACCATATTCCTAATAAATGATTTGAACCCTTCAACAGATGGAAAATTTTAATATAGATCATGCATTTCTCGAAGTGTTTCAAAATTGCATTACATGTATCTTATAAAGATATAGGTTTATACTCAAATTGGTCTATTTTTATCGATTCCATGTATATAAGATACAGATATTTTTTTCATTCACTATTTTCATAATTTTACAATATATAGGAGATTAAGGCACAAACACACGAGCAAAAATACGAACAGGAAATGCATTTGTTCAAGTAGAAAAAATGTAGGATATGTACATGTATATACAAAAGTTATAGATCTTATACAATTATTATACATTTATACTACAGCATAAAACACTTATAGATCGTCACATCTTCTCATAGAATAAAAGGCTCAAAGGGGTGGAAATTTTGTCGGTTTACATCTTATACCATAATTATAGGTTCATATCATATCATAAAATATTAACAGATCGTCATATTCTTATAGCATAAAAGGCTCAAAGGGATGGAAAATTGGTCGATTTACATCTATTACATGTATCTTATACAATTATCATATGTTTATACTATATCAAAAAAAAAAAACAAAACAGATCGCCATATTCTTACGGCACAAAAGGCTCAAAGGGATGGAAAATTGGTCGATTTACATCTATAACATGTATCTTATACAATTATCATAGGTTTATTCTATATCATAAAAGAATAAAAAAAAACTCAAAGGGATGGAAAATTGGTCGATTTACATCTATTTCATGTATCGGATACCATAAATATATGTTTATACTATATCATAAAATATTTACGGATCGTCATATTCTTATCGCATAAAAGGCTGAAAGGGATGGGAAATTGGTCGATTTACATCTATTACATGTTTCTTATACAATTATCATAGGTTTATATTATATCATAAAATATTAAGAGATCGTTATATTCTTATAGCATAAAAGGCTCAAAGGGATGGAAAATTGGTTGATTTACATCTATTACATGTATCTTATACAATTATGATAGGTCTATACTATATCATAAAATATTTACGGATCGTCATATTCCTTAAGCATAAAAGGCTCAAAGGGATGGGAAATTGGTCGATTTACATGTTTATACTATATCATAAAATATTAACGGATCGTCATATTCTTATAGCATAAAAGGCTCAAAGGGATGGAAAATTGGTCGATTTACATCTATTACATGTATCTTATACAATTATCATAGGTCTATACTATATCATAAAATATTAACAGATCGTCATATTCTTAAAGCATAAAAGGCTCAAAGGGATGGAAAATTGGTCGATTTATATCTATAACATATATCTTATACAATTATCATAGGTTTATACTATATCATAAAATATAAACAGATCGTCATATTCTTATAGCATAAAAGACTCAAAGGGATGGAAAATTGGTCGATTTACATCTATTACATGTACCTTTTACCATAAATATTATGTTTATACTATATCATAAAAAATTAACGGATCGTCATATTCTTATAGCATAAAAGGCTCAAAGGGATGGAAAATTGGTCGATTTGCATCTATTACATGTATCTTATACAATTATCATAGGTCTATACTATATCATAAAATTTTAACAGATCGTTATATTCTTAAAGCATAAAAGGCTCAAAGGGATGGAAAATTGGTCGATTTACATCTATTACATGTATCTTATACAATTATCATAGGTCTATACAATATCATAAAATATTAACAGATCGCCATATTCTTATAGCACAAAAGGCTCAAAGGGATGGAAAATTGGTCGATTTATATCTATAACATGTATCTTATACAATTATGATAGGTCTATTCTATATCATAAAATATTAAGAGATCGTTATATTCCTAAAGAATAAAAAACTCAAAGGGATGGAAAATTGGTCGATTTACATCTATTTCATGTATCTTATACCATAAATATATGTTTATACTATATCACAAAATATTTACGGATCGTCATATTCTTATAGCATAAAAGGCTCAAAGGGATGGGAAATTGGTCGATTTACATCTATTACATGTATCTTATACAATTATCATAGGTTTATACTATATCATAAAATATTAACAGATCGTCATATTCTTAAAGCATAAAAGGCTCAAAGGGATGGAAAATTGGTCAATTTACATCTATTACATGTATCTTATACAATTATCATAGGTCTATACAATATCATAAAATATTAACAGATCGCCATATTCTTATAGCACAAAAGGCTCAAAGGGATGGAAAATTGGTCGATTTACATCTATAACATGTATCTTATACAATTATCATAGGCTTATTCTATATCATAAAATATTAAGAGATCGTTATATTCCTAAAGAATAAAAAACTCAAAGGGATGGAAAATTGGTCGATTTACATCTATTTCATGTATCTTATACCATAAATATATGTTTATACTATATCATAAAATATTTACGGATCGTCATATTCTTATAGCATAAAAGGCTCAAAGGGATGGGAAATTGGTCGATTTACATCTATTACATGTATCTTATACAATTATCATAGGTCTATACTATATCATAAAATATTAACAGATCGATATATTCTTATAGCATAAAAGTCTCAAAGGGATGGAAAATTGGTTGATTTACATCTATTACATGTATCTTATACAATTATGATAGGTCTATACTATATCATAAAATATTTACGGATCGTCATATTCCTAAAGCATAAAAGGCTCAAAGGGATGGAAAATTGGTCGATTTACATGTTTATACTATATCATAAAATATTAACGGATTGTCATATTCTTATAGCATAAAAGGCTCAAAGGGATGGAAAATTGGTCGATTTACATGTTTATACTATATCATAAAATATTAACGGATCGTCATATTCTTATAGCATAAAAGGCTCAAAGGGATGGAAAATTGGTCGATTTACATCTATTACATGAATCTTATACAATTATCATAGGTCTATACTATATCATAAAATATTAACAGATCGTCATATTCTTAAAGCATAAAAGGCTCAAAGGGATGGAAAATTGGTCGATTTACATCTATTACATGTACCTTTTACCATAAATATTATGTTTATACTATATCATAAAAAATTAACGGATCGTCATATTCTTAAAGCATAAAAGGCTCAAAGGGATGGAAAATTGGTCGATTTACATCTATTACATGTATCTTATACAATTATCATAGGTCTATACTATATCATAAAATATTAACAGATCGCCATATTCTTATAGCACAAAAGGCTCAAAGGGATGGAAAATTGGTCGATTTACATCTATAACGTGTATCTTATACAATTATCATAGGTCTATACTATATCATAAAATATTAACAGATCGCCATATTCTTATAGCACAAATTAAAGGCTCAAAGGGATGGAAAATTGGTCGATTTACATCTATTACATGTATCTTATACAATTATCATAGGTTTACTCTATATCATAAAAAATTAACAGATCGTTATATTCCTAAGAATAAAAGGCTCAAAGGGATGGAAAATTGGTCGATTTACATCTATTACATGTATCTTATGCCAGAATTATAGGTTTATACTATTTCATAAAATATTAACAGATCGTCAGATTCTCATAGCTCAAAACGCTCAAAGGGATGGATAATTTGTATATTTATATCTATTACATGTATCTTATACAGAAGAAAAGAAGGGATCTCAAAGAACACTCGGTTGCAGCATCCAATACAACCAATACAAAAACACATCAGACACTTTCATACAGAGGCGTGAAAAGGACAAGGAAAACCAACTCACACCATAGAAACAGGAAGCACACATAAACCAACGAGACCAATTGGCAACCGGTGCCGACTTGCCATGCGAGTAGCAGACGGTGTGGTTATCCAAGTTACGTGCGCACATCCCTCCAACTTTTCCGATTACCCAGAGGTATCGAAGAACGCACAATGTTGGTGTAAAATAACCTCCTCACAGTAAGATGAACATACAGACAGCATGATGCAGGGGCCCAAGCAACACACAGAAATGTAAAATTTAGAATTGCACCAGAAATGTTAAAATTTGTGCATACAGAACAAGAAACCCCCATGGTTTTTTTTAAATCTCCCCCCCTTTTTTTTTGCTTGTTAGAAATTTTGGGATGTTGTGCCCCTCCACTTTTTCAGGTAAAGCTACGCTATTGAATATTTTATGTTCACAGACATATTTTTCCCTTGAACTATAAGTAGTAGGATGTCATGTTGATATAAACTTCTGAAAGGATCCATGCATACATCATCCAATTATTAAGACACTGACAATGTGACCTACTCTTCTTATGAATTTAACCGTGTAAATTACTTATGACAAAGACCATGACCTTTGAAAATCATGAATGTGATATATTTTTCTGAACCTTTGAACTGTCATAACTTTTGAATGATCAGCGATAGGACCTTAAATTTGTATTTCATATATGCATTTCTTTTGGAACAAAATTGCCAGAAATATCGAGTTTGATCTTGCGACTTACGAATTTTACCTTGTTTGGATTACAGGTTTTGTATTCTCAAAGCTATAGCTAGTCAGGGGGCACTTAGGTTTCACAAACATAAAGCTTTTGTCTAGAATTACCAAGAACAGATGTTATTACCTTGCACCATTTATGAACTTGCAATGTGAATCATAATCATACCTACATAGCTATTCAAGCTTGATTATACTTTATAAAAACGGGATATTCCCGCAATATGTCCAGTCTACAGACAGGCGTAAAACATAGGATAAGTATAGGATAAAGACCGAGTTGAGGTCTGTATGAAGGTTAGATGCCCAAGGAGAGAACAGGGAGGTGTTTAAAGACCGAGGCCGAAATATTGTGTTTCAAGTCCGCTAAAGACATCCTTTTATCTGTTTATAAGAAATGATAACAGAAGAATAGATTCCTCTCTCCGCCCACCATTGTTTTTAATGACCTCCACACTTCATTGAACGTTCAGAAAACCTCGTATATTTAGAATCGTCCGCGGTCTTTATGAAATAAAATGACCGATGAATAACAAAAGAATCACATTTGAAGGTTTGTAATCTGTAGTAATGCATTAGACAGTTGCTTTTGAAAGGAGCTGCCAGATTCAAATCAACATGGGGTAATCAAAGATTACGTAGCTCGCCTATACAGGTTTTCGTCAGAAACCAGGTTAAAGTTTTTGAAAAGTAGGTCAAAGTCCAAGGTCACTAGGTCAAAGGTCATGTTCTCAAATGAAATGTCTCGTCACAAGGTATCCACATGCCCTACCACTTACAGTTCAAGAGATATAGCCAAGGTTGAAGTTTTGTCTACAGACAACGACGCCGAGGGTATGGCTTTAGCTCTCTGGACTTTTTCGTCCCGGAGAGCTAAAAAACGATGTTAAATAGGGGCACTCTCACCTTATTCGTTAAAATATCTCGCCTCAGTAGTACCAATACGCCGACAAATAGTACCAATATCTGGTGTACGGCTATACACAGTGATGAATATCAAAGTCCTTTAGGTAAATACGTTAATTTTTCAAGTAGGTCAAAGTTTAAGCTCAAAGGTCATGGCCTATATAAGGTCTTGACAAAAGGAATCTACATGTGAAATACATGTATCAAAGCTCTACCCTTTTAAACTTCAAGAAAAGTTTTTGAAAAGTAGGTAAAGGGTCAAGGTCACTAAATCAAAAGTCATGGTCCCAAATGAAATGTATCATCAAAAGGTATCTAGATATGGAATACATGGTATTTACAGGTGAAATATTAAAGCTCTCCTTCTAGGTCAAAGGTCATGGTCTCCATTAAAAGGTCTTGTCACAAGGTACATGTATCTACACGAGAAATATCAAATGCCACTCCTCACTGTTAAAGAGATATGGCCCAATTTGATGTAGTATGACATACAACCATACAGGTTGATCCAGACAGAGTAAAACATGGAGTTAACCCAAAACTTTGCAAAGGGATTAAGAATTGAAAGAAAACAACAAGATGTTTTGTGGAATACTGTGTGAATCAGGTAGTTTAATATAATATTCTTGTGTCATATCAATTCAAAGTCATAATATCATATACATGCAAGTGTACATGTATTTATAATTCAAAATGTTATTCAATAGCACAATATAATATGACATACATATAAACACATCATATCAAATCTATACTATCATATTGAGTCCATAGCTCCATAACATATAAAATCAATAGAATAATATTATATGACATACATAGATACACATCATATCAAGTCATATTGAGTCCATAGCCCCATAAAGCACTACATCATTAGAACCATATTACATGACATACATAGATACACATAATATAAAGTCTGTTCTGCCATATCATATCACTAGGTCAAAAGTCATGATATCAAATAAAATCTTTCGTCCTAAGGAATTTATGTGTGAAATATCAAAGCCCTATCTCTTATAACTTAAAAGTAGGTCGAAGGTCAAGGTCACTAGGTCAAAAGTCATGGTATCAAATGAAAGCTTTCGTCATGTGGAATATATATGTCAAAATATCAAAGCCGTATCTCTTATAGCTTAAAAGTAGGTCAAATGTCAAGGTCAAGATCACAAGGTCAAATGTCTTCGATTAAAACTTGTTATGATGAATGTCTGTATGAAATATTAAAGCCTTATCTCTTATACTTGAAGAGATATTCACTTTAAGAACATCTTAATCAAAATATCAATATAAGGTCAAAGTTCAAAGTCAAGGTCGCTAGGTCAAATATCCTGGTATCAAAATGTAGCACCTGTTATGGTGAATGACTGAATAAAATATGAAAGCCCTTTCACTTATACTGGAAGATATATTCACTTTAAGAACTTCTTAACCAAAATACTACTACAAGGTCAAAGTTCAAAGTCAAGGTCACTAGGTCAAATGTCTTGGTATCAAAATGTAGCACTTGTTATGGTGAACGTATGTATGAAATATTAAAACCCTATCACTTACATGTTAAAAAATATATGCTTTATAGTTTAAGAACTTCTTAATCGGAAGGATGGACAGATGGAAAGGGTGTTTCCTATATACCCCCCCCAACTTTGTTTACGGGGGTATAATAAAACTGTACACAAAGAAGAAAGGAGAAGTGCATTTTAACAAGTATTGCAAATTTGTAAAAAACAATTTTTACAATTGTTATGTCATAATTAACATTTGACTGAAGAAAACATCAATATGCAAAGAATGGTATCAGTAATTCACTAAGATAACTTGAAAATCAATTATTACAAGTGTAAAACTTGCTAACTACAAAATGTTACAGGTGTTAATTAATTTTGATAGCATGATTTTGTTTACCTAGAGTTTACAAATTGATACATATAGTCTCTCAAGACTTCATAATGAAGAAGAAATTTCCCCATATTCAGCAAGCATTCGTCATTGTCATCGAAAGCATGGAGTTTATTACAAGCCATACATGTACGAAAGTAACCTGTAATATAAAGAAAAAATAATTTATTCTTGTTCATCAAATGGCCAGCAACATAAAACAAAAATAAATGCCTGATATGAATAAATACACATAATGCATTATAAAATTGATTATGGAACTAAATGAAAATATTTATGTGAAATAAAGATTGCATTAAAAAATATTGCACCCAAATATTTTCTTTAAAATTAAAACTCAGTATCCATACCTTTAAACTCAATCACTGTACAAAAAACATTAAGTTAGATATTAAACCAATTGACTGTCAGTATGCTTAATTAGTAAGAGTGGTATCTTAATAGTAAAATCCCCTTAAAACAAATTAAGGATATACATGTGTATATGCCGCATGGAGACTGTATTATGGGTGTTAATAGCAGTTCTCTGTAAGGACCAAAATAATTGCAATAGCACGTGGAAACAGCATGTCTCCAATTTTGGAGATTTTTAGTATGGAAGGTGTATATGATGTCTTGAGACAAAAATAAACTTTCTTTTTACAAATTAAGTTTTCGTTACCATGGAAACCATGTTTGAAATTTTACGCATCAGTAGAATACTTGTAACATGGCATTTTCACAAGGCTCATTTCCATGGTAACAGATACTGTAGTCAACTGAAATTTCCTTAAATTTTCTCTTTATATCTTTAATAGTATTAATATTACACAAGAAGTATGTTTTTGACCGCTATTCTCTTTGTCAATATGCTCAAAATGTAGGCAAAAACCTGTTTTGAAGAGGCCCTTTTTAAGACCGAAAAAGCTCCTAATTTAACACGATTTTGCTCAAATTTAAGGGCAAATAATTAGAAATGTCAGGCTAACTTGATTTCTACTGCCAATTATCTTTAAAGTTTAATCCTCGATCTTTAAGAAAATGTTAAAATTTGAGTGGGACCTCTTCACAATTTTATTCAAAAGGGTATAAAAAATGGTTACCATGGTGACATTCTGTTCAGTGCTATTACACATAGAGTAATTTACTGGTAAATTTTCAGCTGTCCGTTATATATTTTTAAGCATTTTTTATCAGTGCTTATACAAGAGCATTATTGATTAAAAAAATCACCTTAAAAGTTTTCAAGGTCACAGGACCCAATGTCAAGGTCATCTTGAATGCAATTCACAAAATTTGGCAAAAGTCTGCGATTTTTCAAAAATATGAGAGGCAGTTACTCATATATCATGCGGTATTGAGTAAAACAAACACATACATAGTAATTTTGGATATATCCCCTATTTATTGACCAAAGTTGCAAAAAATCTCAAAATCAATGACATCCTTGATTTTTAGCTAGTATTTCATACATACATATAAAAGAATGTGAAATTATCATGATATTTGTCTGGGGCTTATTTTTTTAGGAGAAATGTTCTGAACTAAAAATTGTAATGTTTTTCCATCTATCGGTCCTAATTTTAGAAAGAAGTATTTTTTATACAAAAATATGGCAGTCAAGCCTAAATTTAGTAACAATAAATAACAACAAAAATGCAAATTTTATTGAAATTGGAACCAATATTTTGAATTGACCTTGAACTTAAATTCAATGACCTTGAAAAATTTTGGAAGTGCTCAAATAAAGAACAATTTCTTCTGTTGTCCCTACATAAAGCTTAAGCAATATAAATTATTTAAACCATGCTAAAAATCAATTTGAAAAGATATAGTCATAATGTGTCAAATGAAAAATTGCCATGGCAACCATTTTTGACCTCAAAATGTAGGAAAAACAAAACAAGGTCCCACTTATTTTTTCCAGTGATTATATTTGTCACATGAAATCTATTTTGTTCTGACAACAGTGATGGTGTTATCAGCCTGACATTTTGTGTTATTTTTGCTTAAAAATGGTAAAAATTGGACAAAAATAGGCCTTGATTTTGACCTTATTTTATGGCAATTTTTGATTGATTTTGATTTGTTAGGATCCGGCTAATTGAAAGAAATGTCAAAAATTTATTATTTGTTCTAAAAATAGAGGTTTTAAAGATTATAAGTTGTTAATACCAATTAACTCTGACAATGGTTTCCATGGCAACTCAATAACCAAAGATGACTTATTTGACCATTTTTTTAGTGCTATAAATAGACAGACCTCGTTTCCATGGCAACCGGAATATTTATTTTCAAAAAATTGTTATTTTTGTATTCAGGGCATTATACATACCATTTACAGAGAAAATCATGAAAATCCATGACATGCTGTTTCCAAAATATTTTGGTCCTTACAGAGAATTGATATTAAATGTTAGGTTTGTCATGTAAAATTGTAACCTTAGATCTTATAAAAAAGGTTTGTTTCTAGTGAGCAAGTCTCAAAATGAACCATGTGTATCTGCACTATGTTAACCTTTTATCATGGAAGCATCTAAGTTTTGTAATAAACTGACTAATGCGCAAATATTAAACATTTTTAACAGGTGACATTTTTCATTTCCAACATTCACGTAGTTAAGGCCATGTAAAAATAAATAGTTGTTTCTAAGATAATTGGGCCTAAAAAAGTGGCAGGTAGGTAGGGTTTTTATTTTTTGTTTTGATTTTTTTTTCAATCAAGGCACTCCCATTTTATTTTCAATCAAGGGTACTCCCATAATTTATGTGAAGCAAACTGTTTTTTATATACTCACAATTTTTTTGCAACATTTCATTTATTTAGTAAAATGGGAAACAGTTGCTTTCTATCCAAATAAATTGCAAATAAACTCAACAACTTCCTTATCCTTGAATGAAATAAATCTTGTGCCTTGCCATACCCTCCCCCCCCCTATTTTCCTTCATAGAAAATTATCTTTGAACCGTAAGTAAGTCAAATTAATTGTACACTCAAATTTATGGCACTCTCCACTCTCCTTTACATTATTTTACTTTTTAAATCTTCCTGAGAACGGGGAGACGTTTTCCGCCATTAGGGCAGTCACGATTCACTGCGATTCTCGATTCACCGGGGTTCTTGATGACGGTTTGATATACGATACGAGAAGAGGCCGTATCGTTGACTTACTGTTCATTTTCGGCATTTAGTTATATCTTTAAAAAATCAACATGACGATGCTGAACGCCGAGTCGTCAAAGATAACTTCTGAGTTTTGTACTTTGTTTCTAGTCAATACAATATATTCTCAAATCATTCAAGTTATGAATGATCTTAATTTGTTGTTGTTTTAATAAAATATCTGACAAATTACAGAAATGCCTCCATATTTACATTAAAAATGTTGTATCGTGATACGAATCGTATTGTGAGTAAATATCATGATACATATCATATCGTGAGCTTAGCATATCGTGACAGCCCTATCCGCCATATATGCCACGTTTCAAATGCTGCGAGTAGCAACACGTAAGAAACTTGATGTGTGTTTTTGTTTATAATAAACAAAGTTTGAACTAAATCCTTGTGTCTCAATTGGCGTGACCACGCTATATGACCAATCGTACCTTCGCTGGGTCCATTTAGTAGGTCAAAATTTCGGCATATAGCGTCTTCGGAAGCCAAGTCTAGATGAAGCAGAATCTAATTGCATTAGAAATTGAAGGAAGTGCTTTCTTTCATCCGTAAATGTAAGGATCTTTGAACTATGTTGCTCTTGTTGTCATCGGCTGTCCGTGTTTACTTTTTACTCCGTCAACGTCATTATCAATAGACTCGGCGACATAATGATATCAATACTTGATAGGTATCATCTGGAATTAAAATTTACGTATGCTCTAGGGACCAATAAAGATTAAATCATTGAAAGTATACTAAACGTTTTAAACACGCGAATCAGTCGTTTAATCGTCCGTGACACGTGTCGGTACATGGTCAGTAGCCATTCATGTGTACAATAGCTATACAAATATTTAACTGAAGGCGCATAATTAAAGTTTTCCTAACGTAACCATAAGTACGGAACGTGCTGTGATTACATTTATATATGTGTCATTTTCAATCGTTACTTAAAAACGAAATTAAATTATCCAGGTATTTTTTTCTGCAGTAGCAATAAAAATGTCTCGTCGGCAGCAAATTGTAGCGCGGGGCGGTATCTGAGAAACGACCAATCAATTTTATATGGCCTAAAATACACAATTTTATCTAGTGACAGTGCAACGGAGAAGTGCTATTTTGCTGTTTCTTCTCCATTGCTGGATTCATGCATATTTCTTGTCTGAGAACCAACAATTTTCCAGGTAACTTTCCATCCATTAGCTTTGGTATAAATTCTTCATTGATTATGGAAATATTATAAGATATCATAAATATAGTATGTTCCCGACTATCTCAAAATTCTCAGTTTTTTAGACATTTTCTGAAATAGCTTTAATCACCATTTTAATTAGTTACAACTAAATCTGTGGCAAATGCAGGTTAAGTTTACTTAATTTGTTTATATGCTGATTTTGACCATTCTAGGCCATGTCGGTTGAAAAATTAAGTTACATTTGACCAAGAACATATAGAAATAGTAATTCATAGCAAACATTACATAATTCATACAGAATTTTTACCAAAGCTATGGATGGAAAGTTACGTCTTGAAAAATCGTTGATTCTCAGACAAGAAATATGCATGAATCCACTGCAACGGAGAAGGCACAGCAAAATAGCACTTCTCTGAAGCACTGTAACTAAATTTTATCATGAGTAAGTTCAAGTGGGGGATCTGATCTATAGCAATAATAATTTGTTGTTTATTGTTGAATAATCCAATAAAACACCGCTAAAGACGGTATGACTGGATTGCAAAGTAAGTTTTTGTCACCAACTGGGTCAAGGTCAATAGGTCAAATAATACAGCATAAATTGAAAGGTCTTGTCATGGGCAAGCTTCATGTATAATATAAAGTTTCTACTGCATATAGTTACTTAGATTTTGCCTCAACCAGAAACTTTAACCAAAATCTTTAACTAGGTCAAAGTCCAAGGTCAAGGTCACTAGGTCAAATGTTACGGCATAAATTGAAAGGTCTTGTCAAGGGCAATCTTCATGTATAATATAAAGTTTCTACTGCATATAGTTACTTAGATTTTGCCTCAACCAGAAACTTTAACCAAAATGTCTAACTAGGTCAAAGTCCAAGGTCAAGGTCACTAGGTCAAATGTTATGGCATAAATTGAAAGGTCTTGTCATGGGCATGCTTCATGTATAATATAAAGTTTCTACTGCATATAGTTCCTTAGATTTTGCCTCAACCAGAAACCTTAACCAAAATGTTGACGGCAGACGGACGGACGGACGGACGGACATAGTCAATCTATAGACCGGAATTGCTTTGCAATCCGGCCAAAAATAAATCCCAATGTAATGTCTGTTGATAACACATTTTATTCGTAAACTTGAGGCAGAAAAGGTATGAATTTAGCATAAAATATATGCAATTAGTTGCAACGTATAACAGTGTGAGTCGCTGCAACTCGTTCGGACCGTAAAATTTCTGCAATTACATGTAGTTGCCTTTACTGTTTACTTTTACCTTTACTCTGCCTTTACTGTTATTGCTGTTACTGTTGCTGTTACTGTTGATGTTGCTGTTGTTGTTGCTGTTCTTGATGCCTTGGGATATTCTAAAATAATAGAATATAATGGATAGCATACACATAATATCTAAATAATAAAATTCGTAAAAATATACAAACTGCGTCAAAGTACTTTTCTATGTTAATCTTAGCGTGACGTTGCTGATGTTCTTCATAGACCGATGTTAAACTCGATCCCCATCTGAAATTTTCTTTCACTGTGAGCATAATGTTAGTTGTACAGACATATACATTACATCTTTAGTTATGAGAGTCCGAGATCTATCCCCCTATAAATTATAAATTTCAATTGGAAAATATGTCGACAAAGTAGAAATTTTAACTTCAAATTTCCAATATCTGAAGTGAGCTACACGGACATTAGTTTGAAGTCTCAGACAATTAAGTAAATAAGTAACATTCAAAACATGTGAATGTGACATTTACCTCTAATACAGAAGTCTTGGTATATCTTGACCTTTTTTCTGGAATTTTATTCAAGTCCAGATTGATCTGATCCTCAAACTTGACATCTTTGTAAAAGCTTTCAATCTCCTGCGACGTCTGGCTCTCTGTATGAATGAAAACATAACAAAAATAGCTAAAATGATATTTACAAATAGAGTATGCAAGATTGAACTGCTTCACTGAAAATAGTACATCTCATGTTAGAGTTATTGAATGACTATATATACATGTAACTTGATATTTTGCAGAGTTGAAACAGAATACTTGAGAATATATTCCATTGATTCAATGTTTTATTCCCTGTGTATACAGGAAAACAAATTCTTAAAGAGATTTATTAGTCTAAGAAAAATAATTGAAATCCTACCTGCCAAAATATAATCAAAATAATAGGTGAATATTTCAATAGTAATTTAATCATACTAATATTACAAACCTTTGAGATGGAATCTGCCATAGTATGTGTATCAAATCACCAGGTAATTAAGGATAAGAATGCATGCCTGAAACAAAAATGAAATATGTACATGCACATGTGAATTATTATATTACTTATAACCAGAATATATCGACAGTATCAAATTTCCTTATTGTTGTGAAAAAAGATAATAACCCTATAGTAGATGTGTTCTTTATGTACATGTATGGAAGGTGAACATGACCAGTGCTTATTGATGTGTGAAAGCTGTATGTGTCAGGCACATGATATGTTTAAGCAGAATATGCCCGGTGCTTGATGTGTGAAAACTGTTTACGCTCGGTGCTTGATGTGTTCAAGCTAGATATGCTCTGTGTTTGATATGTTCAAGCTAAATATGCTCTGTGTTTGATATGTTCAAGCTAAATATGCTCTGTGTTTGATATGTTCAAGCTAGATATGCTCTGTGTTTGATATGTTCAAGCTAAATATGCTCTGTGTTTGATATGTTCAAGCTAAATATGCTCTGTGTTTGATATGTTCAAGCTAGATATGCTCTGTGTTTGATATGTTCAAGCTAGATATGCTCTGTGTTTGATATGTTCAAGCTAAATATGCTCTGTGTTTGATATGTTCAAGCTAAATATGCTCTGTGTTTGATATGTTCAAGCTAAATATGCTCTGTGTTTGATGTGTTCAAGCTAAATATGCTCTGTGTTTGATATGTTCAAGCTAAATATGCTCTGTGTTTGATATGTTCAAGCTAAATATGCTCTGTGTTTGATATGTTCAAGCTAGATATGCTCTGTGTTTGATGTGTTCAAGCTAAATATGCTCTGTGTTTGATGTGTTCAAGCTAAATATGCTCTGTGTTTGATGTATGGAAGCTTAATGTGGCCGGTGTTTGATGTATGGAAGATGAACATGCCCGGTGGTTGATTTGTGCATGCTTAATATGCCTGGTGCTTGATGTGTGAAAGCTTAATATGCTCGGTGCTTGATGTGTTGAAGCTTAATATGCCCGGTGCTTGATGTGTTTAAGCAGAATATGCCCGGTTTTTGATTTGTGGAAGCTTAATATGCCCTGTGCTTGATTTCCGGAACCTAAATATGCCCTGTGCTTGATGTGTTGAAGCTTAATATGCTCGGTGCTTGATGTGTTTAAGCAGAATATGCCCGGTTTTTGATTTGTGGAAGCTTAATACACCTGGTGCTTGATGTGTTGAAGCTTAATATGCCCGGTGCTTGATGTGTTGAAGCTTAATATGCCTGGTGCTTGATGTGTTGAAGCTTAATATGCCTGGTGCTTGATGTGTTGAAGCTTAATATGCCCGGTGCTTGATTTGTTGAAGCTTAATATGCCCGGTGCTTGATGTGTTGAAGCTTAATATGCCCGATGCTTGATGTGTTGAAGCTTAATATGCCCGGTGCTTGATGTGTTTAAGCAGAATATGCCCGGTGCTTGATGTGTTGAAGCTTAATATGCCTGGTGCTTGATGTGTTCAAGCTAAATATGCCCTGTATTACTATTAGGAAACATGAAGGCAACCCGGCCTTGCTCTTCGCTGTATAGGCTAGTACCCGAGGTCTTCCAAATTGCACTTCGGAAGGTCTCGAGTACTAGCCTATACAGCAAAGAGCAAGGTGAAGGTCGAATTGCCTTCACGTTTCCTTTGGCAATGATTCTCAATACAGGTGACAGATTACACTCAATAACAGAGACTGCATGGGTAATTAACAAAATTGATAAAGTACTCATGAAGAATAGACGTTTCTTGATGGATCGGTACCATCTCAGATAGCACCGACTTCATCTGTCATCGTACCAACTTCATCTCAGATGGCACCAACTTCATCTCAGATAGCACCGACTTCATCTGACATTGTACCAACTTCATCTCAGATTGCACAAACTTCATCCAACTTCATCTGAGATTGAACCAACTTCGTCCGCTGAAAAACTTCCAACTCTTTCAGAAAATATACCGGCTGTTTCAGCTGAAAGAATAGAAGAAACTAGAAAACAACATGATACTGATTCTGCTAATACAGATGCAGAAATATCTTAAGTTACAAAGGATGAACTGAGAAGGGGACGCCCTTCAAGAAATGTCTATTTTTAATTTTCCTTAATTTTCTGCGATTCGGTCTTTAGAGAAGATGTTACTTCAGATTTTATATATCAACATAGAATTCAAAATCGATCAACAATTGAAGCACATCCCAATGCTTGATCGTTCGTTTATACTGCCTTAGCAAAGTTGCAAAATTGTGGAAATCTTGTGGTTAAAAGATCAACATCAAATTTAGACAATGAAAGTCCCAAATTTTTAGATAATTATCCAATAATTATTTGAGACATATGCTAACCATTATCTGTTCCAAGTTCCATGCACAGGGGTGAGGTATCGACATCACTTGGTCACAAACCCTTTCCTCAATACAAACCCTTTCTTTTAATATAGACATATATATAAAAGAAAGGGTTTGTATAAAGGAAAGGGTTTGTGACCAAGCGATGATACCTCATCCCTGTGGTTCCATGTCATAATTTAACAAAACAACAAAGTTATCGAGAATAAACCTTCAAAATCGTTCGATTACCCGGCTGCTATGACACCTGAGTAGCCCAGCAAATGTTAGTAGCCTCGGGCATCGGGTCGAGGACCAGTAGCCGCCCAGGACCAGTTACCGCCTACTGCATTTTACAGGGACTTAGGGTTGAAATAATATTATGACATGAAAATTTGTCAGAAGGCTTTTAGACAAATATTTTCCTGATTATGAAATTGGACACTTTTTGCAACACTGCAGGACCAGAAATAGGAGCCAAATAGGCGGTAACTGGTCCTGCAAAAAGTGTCCAATTTCAGTTACACTTTAAGACATTATAATTTATATACACAAAATAATCAAATTTTTAAGAGAAAAATCCAGTGTGATAAGGCCATTAACAGGTTGGGGAAAACTTCAAATCGAGCTATTATAGCTTGATCAGGCTATAATAGCTAGAACAAGCTATTGCCTAAAGTACTAACAGCCAGTCAAGAAAACAGAAATTTTGATTTTATGTGAAAACGCTTTAAGATAGACACATATGAATATCGAGAGAAATATTCAACTAATTGAGCACTGTTTGAAAATGAAATTTTATTTTGGTATAACTTTTGCGTTTCCCCTCTACACATATGAAAATAGCACGGTAAATCACCTTTTCCATGCGCTAAGTCATTAAAACCTACACTGGTCAAGTTTGATTAATGCAATAGCCATAATCATAGTTGTTCACATAGATTTATGCCTGAATGATCAGTGAATATCTACCTGTATGAATACAGGTATTGCCGTCTTATTTAAAATACACGACCCTTGTTTAGAAAAAAGACTTGGGCAATTTCTGAGCGTAAAATATTGCTATTTTCCTATGAGTACACCAAAAATTATGTCTTATATGGTTAAAAATGCTAATTCTTTGAATAGTGCTTTTCCTTCTACATTACCATTTAAATTTTCAAGTTATTATTTTTTGCTGTTTACAAATAAAATGTAAATTTCCGTTTTCTTAAGAACCTATTAGTACTTTAATAACATTTTTCAATACAAAATTTAACTAAAATCAAAATTTTTGAAAAATATTCACTGATTCCATTTTTACTCGATATATATCAAAATTTTTAACAAGACACATATATTCAAATATGGACCATTATGATGAGCCACAAGATTTTGAAAAAACGAAAAATTTGAGGTTCCTTATACCCTTATCTGTTGGTATTTCAATAAGGGTTTCTATACAAAAGTTGTAGTATTTTATCAGTACTAGTGCAACTTGTAAACAAAATTTAATTATCATCAATTTTAATTTTTTTTCTTAAGAAAAAATAGTTTTATGATAGCTACATGGAGCTATTATAGCCCAATCGAACTATTATAGCTCGATCTGAAGTTTTCCCCAACCTGATTAAGGGGTATCGACAAATTTTATCGGCCATATTGGATTTGATGTGAAGCATACTTGAAAATCTGTCGTTCTGCAGAATTAAGACTTCGATTTTAACCATTTTAATACTAAGTTTTCTTTGCCTCAACATCGTCATTTTCCCATCATTTAAACAAAAACTGCATCAATATTTTTACATGACAACCATTTGAACTTAGTGCACCGAACTGCGCAGCTACAGGTTTGCAGGATTCATGATTAATACTATAACCTACCTTAAACGTTACTATCATCCTATGTCTACAAACATTTGTCCTCAAATTTTGATCATACTTTCTCAAAATACCGGGTATCTTCATTTTACACACAAGGGGCTAGTAGCCATATCAACATAGAAATGAATCCAGGGGCGGATCCCCTGAATGTTGCACATGTCATTTGTAATTTGTCACCTATAATTCACATGACTATCCCACTTTTCTAATATATATCATTTAAATAATTTATAATTGAACCGCAAACAGTCGAAATTCTTGTGAATTACCCCAGGAACTTAAAAATCGTTTATTTTTTCTACCCATGTTGGGGCGGATCGGCACGTGAAAATGGCTACCTGTAAAAACTTGTGTTCGAAAAGACACCGTGTTGCATTAACAAGAGATTTATATGATAATGAGACCTTGTACTCAAAATCGAAGGACAAATGGTTGCAGATATAGTATCAATGTAATGTTTAAGGTAAGTTATAGTATTATTCATAAATTCTTCTGAGGTGCAGCTGTGCAGTTCGGTGCACGAATTTAAAAAAGTTTCTAATGTTAAACTCTTAATGTAATTTTCCGTAGAAAATATGGGAAAATGTAGCTATTGGGGTTGAGAATACTTGGGATTAAAATAGTTGAAGTTGGAGCCATGACTCGGTGTAAGGAAAGATTTCCAATAACACACTATCGATACAAAAAATCCATCATGGCGAATAACGGTTTGTCGATACCCCTTAAGGGCACACCATTGTCCATCCAAAGTTTCGATCAAATTTTTCATCAATTACAAATTTTATTAGCAAAAACCCCTGAAAAATAGGCGGCCACTGGTCCTCCACCAGTAGTGAGATTTGGAAAAGACTGTATTTTGATTTAGATGTGAAAAGGTGAGCATCTTTTACCTCTGTTCTCTGTACATTGCGCCAAATATTAGTGAACGTTAAAATCCGAGAGCAACCGATATAAACCACGTGATGTAAATATACCAAAAATCCATCCCATCGAACATCCACCTAAAACGACCGCCATATGCCTAGTCAAGCTGTCTTATAGCCACGCTATACACTACATATATTCTCACTCTTTGTTTTGTTTATATTTTCTAAAATTATGGTTAAACGGTGTTGTTACGGAACTTGTAATAGTGATACAAGATACCCAGACAGGTTGGAAGGGGGTGTTCAGTTTGTACCTTTTCCTAAACCTAAAACTAACTTAGAAAAATGTTTGAAATGGATTAAACTATGTGGCCGTCCACACTCTCAGTTGAATGTAGCCAACATCGGCGCTGGAAGATACGTATGTACTAAGGTAAGTACTGTCTTTTTAATAAATCATATGATTAATAAATAAGTCGTCTATTTGAAAAATAATCCCCATGCCTTTTTTCATCTTCGTTCATTTAGCATATTTTTAAAATTATTTTATTATTATCATTTTATTTTTTGCTGTTCTCAGTTTTTAAATTCCCTTTGTCATTTTCGAAATTCTATTTATTCCTTTTTATTTATTGTAACTTCATAAATTTCTCGTTTTAAAGCACTTTGTAAACAAGACCTGGCCTACACCTGAATATCCCGATCCACTTCCTGCAAATGAAGTTATTGCGTCCCCAAAGTCAGCTCGCCCGTCGCCGTCCAAGAGGAGAAAAATATCACACAATGAAGCTTTGTAAGCGTTTATACATTTGTAATATATTTCAAAAATCAATTTATTTTAATCATTTTTATGTGTTATAAATCTCTCTCTCTTAATGAAGTTGCACTCACATGTTCCTAATACATAGGTATCTGTATATGGATTTAAACTTTAAAAAACCCCGCCAAATATATATAAAAATCAAGCAAAATCCACACATTTTCATTTCAGGTCATCACAAGAGCAATATTACGAAGAGACAGATCAAACTGAGCTACAGACTACAAAAGATTCAGAAAGTCAGACTGTTTCACGTTGTAAGTTTCGGTTTTATGTGTTCAAAGTAGAATTTACTAAGTTTACACATCATCATGTCAATACACTCTTTGTCTGGGAAGATCCGTTGAATGAAAATAGGAATATTTTTTAAATACACAACAAAATCACAAAATTCAGCACCGGTTACCATGAGTTGACCTTGAACTTGGTAATAGTATTCATGATCCTTTTTAAGTGAAAAAGTGTTGTTCACTTCGTAAAGGCAAAACTGTGGGCTGCTTTCTGATGCTTCTCTCAAAGTTGAAGCATTACGTGCTGTATAGGGACATTTAACTTCCAGTATACCCGTATTTCCGCCTTCACAAACTTTACCATCCGGGGTTGCTGCTAAAAAGGGGAATTTTGAGGCAACGACTAAGCCACAATCATGGACGTGGTTTCCAGACTTTGATATGTATTTTGATATTGCCCTCTTCTCATTTGATTTTCCGTACGAAGTCGCTTTGGATGAAAATGATTTTGGTTTAATAAATGTGTCCACGAATTTTTCCGAAATTGTTCTTCTCTTAATTATGGATCCAAACGTTGATGCTGTAATTCGTGACCTCCTCTCTTTAAACCATTCTTGGCACTGATCTTGTTTTTGAGTAGTATTTTCTATAGAATAACATGTATTTATGTCTAAAATGCTGTACTCTTTGTCATATTTTTTGTCGAGCTTTCCAATAGATTCCTTTGGGAATTTTAAGTCTCCGCAACTCGTTCCAACCTTTTTTGCCGTTTCAATTTCATAGAATGAAGCCTGGAAATAAATAAAAACGTTTTCATTTTATTACAGGGATAGATCCTACTGGACACGAAACTCTAGATCTCGTTTCGGAAAATGAAATCTTGAAGAAGCAAATAGCTGAACAAAGCACAGTGCAGACAGAAATGGAAAGGAAAATCAAAGATCAAAAGCAGGAAAATCTACATTTATCACAAAAGATCCATCAATTGGACTCAAAAAAGCAATTTAATTTTGCGAACATCAAGGAGGATAAAAAACTTATCTTATATTACACGGGATATTCAAAAGAAACATTTGAAGCTATTTTCAAATTTTTAGTACCTAATGTAGATTCTCAGCCATTGACCTATACTGAAAAACTCTATGCCATTAATGAAATGAAAACTTCGAAATAACCTAGATTTTCAAGACATTGGATGCCGTTTTGGAATATCGCAGCAATGTGCCAGCGTTATTTTTAATTCATGGATAAATTACATGTTTCTCAGATTTGGTAAATTATGTATTTGGCCTCATAGGGATGTATTGTTCGAAAATATGCCTAGCAAATTTAAAAAAGATTTCCCTACAACGTTTGCTATTGTTGATTGTACGGAAATGAAAATTCAAAAACCATCATCTTTAAAAGCACAATCTCAAACATATAGTGATTACAAATCTAGCAATACTTTAAAAGCTTTAGTAGCAGTGGATCCTAGAGGATCCGTTATATTCAGTTCCATGCTATTTTCCGGGGCAGTGTCGGATAGAGAAATTTTCATTCAGTCAAAATTCAAAGAAATGTTACAAAAGCTTATTGAAATCGGGTATTTGAACACTGGCGATGGGGTTATGGGAGATAAAGGTTTTAATATCGAAAGCGAAGTTGAAAGTTTAGGTCTCAGATTAAACATCCCTCCTTTTGCACAATCAGGAAAGCAAATGAGCCAGCATGATGCTCTTTATACGAAAAAAATCGCAATGCATCGTGTAAATGTAGAGCGTGCAATCAGACGAATCAAAAGTTTCAAAATCTTGAGTGGGAGATTTCCACTTTCATTGATGTCAAGTGTCAACCAAATTTGGTATGTCTGTTCTGTCTTGACAAATTTCATGCCTCCATGCATTAAAGAAAAGTAAATTTCGTCCTTACATGTGTAGATAATCCGCTTGCAATCGGAACAGAACCGACATGGGTGTCAATCATCTCGTCAGGTGTCGCCACTAGATAACTGATAGGCAATCCTGTGAGACTTTTAAGGTGATCTATATCGGATCTTTCTACTTTTATTTTCCTGAAATTTAAGATATTATTTTCAATTTTCAAAGATACATCGAAAATCTATATTTTAGTAATATATGTATTACTGTTATAAAAGACCGGACATAAAGTTGTGTTTATACGTGTCAAGATAAGTCGGCCGGTAAATATGATGCATAATACATGTAGATATGCTCATGTCATCTCAGCATGTGCTTTCATCTAATCAGAAATTAATAAACACCACATGCAGTGATTGTTTTGACAACTCTTTTGTACTATTTTGTTTGAAATGTTTTTAAACGAAGTATAGTATATATATATATATATTTTTTTTTTTTTTTTACATTATTTCGCTACATTCTGGTTCATTGAATTACATGTACATGTACATGTAAAATAAAATTGAATTTACTGTGTATCATGTTTTTATCATTACCTGCAGTCTACAAGAGAATTTTGTATAGGTTTTCTTTTTCTATCTGGCTTTGGATTAACAATATTTAATTCAGGTACGCTGACACACTCTATCTTATCTCCCCGAGGCACACCCCATTGTTGTGGCATTGATGTGCATGAAAGTTGAGATGGTACTTCTGTAAATCCCATAAGTTGCCACTCGTGTAAGGCTTGCATCAGTCCGATAATATGTGAACATGATGCACTTGCTCTGAAATTCCAAGAATTTATTTCCTGTTTATTTGTAATAGGACGTGAATTTATTGACTTACTATCATTCTCATGATTTTTGGAAAAACTCATAAAAAGGTCAGTTATGCTATTAATCATGAAAGATTGCTATAAAGCTTAAGAGAAGTTAAGTATCGGTATAATTATTTACTTACCCAGCTTGACAAGTACAGTTGGCATATTTAATGTCCACGTTTTGCACGCCGAGATGGAGGGCGTGGGGCTTTTCCGATTTTCTCTGACTTCTGTAGCTTTTAGCTGATATTGATATAAGGCTGTTTTCTTCTTTAAACATAGAAACATCATGAAAATAACCCTCGCTAAAGTATTTATAACCTTGCTGTTTAGATTTAAGAGAAACCGATTCTTTTTTCATATAATTCGCATAGAAATCATGAGAGAGATCTTGTAGCCTCGCACTTTCTACGTTACATTAGACGCCATCTTAGAAATAGCTTGTCTAGGGTAGCAACAGGGAGTTATCGTTATTGCAGTGGGCGGAGTTAAGATATATCTGTGGAGAGGTTCTTTATTGACCAAAAATAGTTGATGTCGCTATTATTGAATGCAGTTTCACAATATTTAGATACATGATCTTTAATTGCTGTTAACGCTGATGTCAAGTTCGTAGATAAGACTGTAGTAGTACAATTGCTCGAGTTAGCAATAAATCGAAATTTGTAAGGAAATTTGTGTGAAGTTTAGGTAGACAGTAAATAGTTGGTACGTCTGATATCGAAATAGACAGTTGAAATGAAGAAATTTCACTCAGGTGCTTTTTCAAAATGTAAGGGATAGTTTCATTGCTTTTGATATAAGTGTGGGGGTAGAAAGTTCCGAAAGTAATACTGATACGTAATAGCGCTTTCAGATTATAAATAGTGTTGTTTGCTGCCTTGTCTGCCGGAGCAAAGACATACTTACTGTGCAAATCTTGAAGCTTAGATTTAGGTACATCTTTGGAAACAATTTTCACTCTCTTTGGCCATATTACATTGTTTAGATTGAGGATCACTGTCGAGGGTTAAGTACCCGAAATATGCATGCATGGTCCATGCTGCAAATTTATCTGTTCTTAAATGATGCCATTGAATTTGAAGACGTTTAACATCTGTATATTAAGTTGACCGATTCTTGGGATACCTGAATAAACACTCAACATATTTCTGTAATCTTTAAATTGTCTTTAATCTTATAAATTGGTAAATCATAGAAAGAAATATATGTATGCCTTTGAAAAGTTAAAGCTATAATCTTCTCCCCCTCGAAGGTTAACTCAAATGATTTGATTGTCGACGGAGGTCGAATATCAATCACTATTAAATGTAGTATGAATTTCCACTTTCAATCACCGATGGTCGCTGTATGAGAGTATTAGTTTTATTGAGATCTTTCATCAACTCATTCTGCTGGTAATAATTTGTCATATTTTGCCTGGATGGCATGCAAATAAATAACATATTTTATCTACTGTCTTTGTTCAAATCCATTTCAATTGGATGATGGCAAAAGAAAAAAAGTTGAGGGGGTATTTGACACTCTTTCTTCTGTCGAAAGGAAACCACCCAAATCATAAGAAGTAAAAAAGAATTTATGGACGTGATTAAGCAGTGAAGCGCAGTGTTACCGAACCTTGAAGAAGAATAATATTATCTTTCACTACGTTATATACTAGTATCCGTATGCAGAAATAAGTTGTTCATTTCTTAATTATGCCAAATAAACTATACACTCTACACAAAATTTGGAGCCGCTCATTTTTGGCAAGAGAAAATGACAAGTATATATTGTAGACGGCGTCAGGAAAATTCAGATTGGCTTTACTCAACAATTGACAATAATACGGAAGTGTTCCAACTCTATACATGTACCTTCTTGTTTCCGAAATATCAAAATAAAATGTATGCAGCGACAGAGCTGCAAAGAAGTAATTAATACACTTAAAAACATCCAATGTCACGGGAAACGAGTTTAACTACTCCATTCTGCAACAGGAAATAAGTGTTTATATTAATAATGCGGAGGGTTCCAACTCTATACCTTCTTGAAGAAAATTTCAAACCAATTTTGAAATTGGTTTCAATTTTGAAAGGGACAGAAAACTTCTAATTATCATTTAAAGTTTTCAATAAAAAGGCATTATGTTACAGTTATTTTTTCTATAATATGAAACAAGGCAAAGCCTTTTTGTGCAAGCGGAGAGAAAATAAATTTCATCAAATCAAAAAAAAAAAAAAAAAAAAAGATATATCTTTTTCATTTTCTTGCGTTTTAATTTTTGACTATGATCGTTTATTTTGTGAAACTTTCTGTTTGATGATTCCCAAAAAGGTAGGAAGGGCGAGTGGAAACACGCAAGTATTTGTTTTTTCGGTATAGACAATCAGATGAAAATTTTAAGGGGAGGGGGTTGCTAAAATATGATTAAAACCTTAAACATCTTACTTTTTTATATGTACTCGCATCTTCATCTATTATACTTTATCATATATTATACTTCGTGTTAGATGACTGTCCCCCAAGGGTTAGCCGGTACGGTAATTGGAAACAGAAATATTTGTTCTTTTGGCCTGGACCGGCAGATATTAGATTTGGGGGGAGGGGGTCCAGTCAGATTTACGAAAATCTACTAGCAAAAAAGGTGTCTGATTTTGACGATCTAGTTTCAAAGAACTCAGTAGACAGTGCTCAGCTAGAAATAGTCATCTTTGCTTGAATTGTTCAGACCAAGGATTTATAAACAGACCTGGTTAAAAACAGGATCGACCTAAAGCATATATATTTCCTACATGTGAATTTTTTTTTATTTCAAGCCATTTCTATTTTCAAATTACTCATTAATTATCGACCAAAAGAAACAAAAAAAAAAAAAAAACTATTCCGACTTCTGACAGTACGAAACCACCCGAGACGAGAAAAGTAATCAGAGCGAAACGACCCATTTAGAATAGATTCCGTGGGTTTTGATGCTATATCGTAATCTGCTTCACGGAAAATTATGTCAATAAATTTATGTCAAAAATGGAGTATAGCACATACGTCAACTTACATGTCGAAAAAATATGTAAATGGCAGTATCCAGCATCTCCGCAGCAACTCTGTGGGACGAAAGTTTTTGAAAGCATATTTGTACATTCACTGATTCAGTATATCTTCTCAATAAAGTAAGTGTATACGCGTTACCATAAGGGAGAGCTTCGCTCGCTAGGAAAGATTCTTTCACATTATCAGCTGTACTAAATTTGAAGTTCAGTTCTGCGGAACAAACAATAGTTTGGCGTGCACCAGTGATTGTTGTAAGACGTTTTGTTTGGAATCATGTATTCCACAAAATTCAAATGACGTGATCGACGTATGTGCAAACTATTGTTTGTCCCCTGGAACTAGTACCAGGGTATATCATATCAGAATAGGTTATTTAGATTAAATGTACTCTATGCTATTACGTTTGGTTTTTGGCCGGATTACAAAGCAATTCCGGTCTATAGATTGACGATGTCCGTCCGTCCGTCTGAATGTCCGTCTGTCCGTCCGTCCGTCTGCCGTCAACATTTTGGTTAAGGTTTCTGGTTGAGGCAAAATCTAAGGAACTATATGCAGTAGAAACTTTATATTATACATGAAGCATGCCCATGACAAGACCTTTCAATTAATGCCATAACATTTGACCTAGTGACCTTGACCTTGGACTTTGACCTAGTTAAAGATTTTGGTTAAAGTTTCTGGTTGAGGCAAAATCTAAGAAACTATATGCAGTAGAAACTTTATATTATACATGAAGCTTGCCCATGACAAGACCTTTCAATTTATGCCATAACATTTGACCTAGTGACCTTGACCTTGGACTTTGACCTAGTTAAAGATTTTGGTTAAAGTTTCTGGTTGAGGCAAAATCTAAGTAACTATATGCAGTAGAAACTTTATATTATACATGAAGCTTGCCCATGACAAGACCTTTCAATTTATGCCGTAACATTTGAACTAGTGACCTTGACCTTGGACTTTGACCTAGTTAAAGATTTTGGTTAAAGTTTCTGGTTGAGGCAAAATCTAAGTAACTATATGCAGTAGAAACTTTATATTATACATGAAGCTTGCCCATGACAAGACCTTTCAATTTATGCCGTAACATTTGACCTAGTGACCTTGACCTTGGACTTTGACCTAGTTAAAGATTTTGGTTAAAGTTGCTGGTTGAGGCAAAATCTAAGTAACTATATGCAGTAGAAACTTTATATTATACATGAAGCTTGCCCATGACAAGACCTTTCAATTTATGCCGTAACATTTGACCTAGTGACCTTGACCTTCGACTTTGACCTACTCAAAGATTTTGCTTAAAGTGCCTGGTTTAAGCAAAATCTATGGTACTGTATGCAGTAGAAACTTTATATTATTAATGAAGCTCGCCCATGACAAGACCTTTCAATTTATGCCGTTACATTTGACCTAGTGACCTTGACCTTGGACTTTGACCTAGTTAAGGATTTTGGTTAAAGTTCCTGGTTTAAGCAAAATCTATGGAACTGTATGCAGTAGAAACTTTATTTTATACATGTAGGTTGCCTCTGACAAAACCATTCAATTTATGCTGTATTATTTGACCTATTGACCTTGACCCAGTTGGTGACAAAAACTTACTTTGCAATCCGGCCATACCGTCTTTAGCGGTGTTTTATGATTTTTTGGGGGGGGGGGGGTTGTTTTGTTTTGTTTTTTTTTTTAAGATTATTAAATCTTATTTTCCTTCCCCCTATCTTTGAAATGACCGCAGGTCGATAACACGCTCTGATGACTTTCACACCTAGCAGGTAACGACGCTTACGTTCCCTGCATGGTTAATTGACACGTGTGTACTTGTCAAAACAACGATTTATTAATTGGGATGTTACTTTTAAAAATTGCCGGATTAGCGAAATAGAAGGTTTAAAAAAATTTCATGGTTTACCCGGCCCTTCGGAATCTCGTTAGGTTCGACCATGAAAATTGGATTATTTAAAAATATAGCATAGTAAAAATCATCAAGTTATATAATCTATAGGTCATAAAAATCATACTTTAACTATAAATTAAAAAAAAAAACTACAATGTATAAAGTGATTCGAGCTTTCTCGTGTTTGTTTACAGTGCCCAGCGCTTTGTTTACATTGAACTGGGGGCAAGTCTTGCCCCCCACGATTTGCGCATGCGCGGGGTTAAAGGTCAAATTCTAAAAATAACCGTAGCCCGAAAAGGTCTATACCAGAGAAGAAGTACCAATCGTAGTTCAAAAGTCAAAGATCCCAGGGAATATTGCATAATTGTGTAAGATTGCATTTACAATGTTTAACGTCTTCAAATTCATTAGCATCATTTTAGAGCAGATAAATTTACAACATGGCCAGACATGCACGTTTCGGGTATTGATCCTCAATCTAAACAATGTAATATGACCAAACTAGACAATCACCAAGAAGTGATTTTATTTGTGATAATTTCAGGTATATTTTCCTGGCAGAATTCGGTCGGAAAAGATTGGTTTCCTTCACCAGAAATTCTGATAATGATTTACAATACACACAAGTAGGTTGATTCTTAGTTAATTACTGTTTGTCGTGTCACATGGATTATACAGGGAGAGATTTATAATAATGGCAAAATACATACCAGAATATTAAGCCTTCCTTCTAAGTCAGCTAATTAATAATAAACATTGTAAGAAGCATACTGATCTAAAGGTATGATGACTTATATGCAGTAAATACATCGATGCGACGTTATAGAAGACAATTTATTGAAGTTTTACGGTATTTTCACAGACATTTTTACTTTATTAATTTTTCTTATTCGACATTTTGGACACTTAACAATATATTTCATTTCCCATAGTGATGTATGATTTCTTCTTTCCTTAACGCATATTTATGTCGATGTTTGGAAATAAGTCCGGTGACATAGCAATCGCATAACATTCCCTTTGATAAAGTTTGAGTGAAAGATATAAACACGTTATTTTAAAATTCATCTCAGATTAACCTATAAGATTTAAAAAGGGATTGTTATGACTAATACTGTTGCCCACCAATCGAAACACTCTTAAAATTAGCGGAAAATTTAAAAGTATTTGAAAGTTGTTAAAAGATTCAATAGGCAAAGATATTTCATATTGGCGAAGTAATTAAGAATAACTTACAAAATGATGAATCGAGAAGCTTATTTTGTATTTTGTATTAAACTACTTTGTTAATTACTATGGTATTTTCCCAGTTGATTGTATACAGAAAGATTTCTGCAATTTTGTAGTGTTTGGTTCACAAACACTACAGAGTTGCAGAGGTCTTGCTTATTTTTCTTTATTTAAAAATACATGTACAGTATGTGAATTTTCTATTGTCAGGATCTTCCGTTAGACAGTGGTGTAGATAACATTGAGGTAGATCCAAAAACTGGAGATTTGTGGATAGGTTCCCACCCCAAGATTAACCAGATAATAGCATATGATAAGAGTATGGGAAAAACCTTATCACCCTCACAGGTATCTATTATAGACAAGTGAATGTGAATAGGAAAGATTAACACCAGGTATCTGTTATAGTCAAGTGAATATGAATAGGAGACATTGTCACCAGGTATCTGTTACAGACAACTGAATATGAATAGGAGACATTATCACCAGGTATCTGTTATAGTAAAGTGAATATGAATAGGAAAGATTAACACCAGGTATCTAAAATAGTAAAGTGAATATGAATAGGAGACATTATCACCAGGTATCTATTATAGACAAGTGAATAATGAATAGGAGACATTATCACCAGGTATCTTTTTTTTTTTTTTTTTTTTTTTTTTTTGGCCTCCTACCTCCCCTTCAGCCATCCAGCTCCACCATTTATTAACAGGTTATTCTGTGCAAGTTCTTAAATGTGCCGAACCGTGAGTCAAGGAAACATTTTTAGGTCCTCTTGAAATAAAAGTGTGTGTTTATTTTTCATAAAGTAGTTCACAAAATGAATGAAACGGTGTTAATGTCGGTCATCTGGTAACTAGTAGATTTTCATTCGTCTATTAAAATAAGACACAGATTATTTAAGAAGTCATAAGAGACGTTTCCTTGGTTTACGATTCAGCACTTACATTTAATTATAATACATTAGGTGAAGCTTAAGGCCTTTAAGATGACGACGTTATCAATTCCTTTGAATGATTAAAGGAGCTGATAAGATAAGACGTAAAATCTGCCCTAAAAAGTGGAATTTTGAAAATGGAAATTTTAAGAAAATTCGTTCGTTAATTTGATACAAATACAGTATCCCATCAAACTCTGAAGTTATTTTAGATGTATAATGCATAATCTTGCTAATATTTGGGTCAAAACTTGTCTTTTCCCCATAGAAATCAATAGAAAACGGAAAAGTTTTTTTGAACATTGTTCCCCCCGGAGATACAGAACGCCACTTATACTGGAGGTGTATATTCATGATACAAATTTTCTGGAAAAGTGGGGTTCTGTATCTCCGGGGGGAACACTACCCCATAGACGAAAAACCGAAAAAGGAAGGGGGGTGCATTTGTTAAATAATCGATCTTTAAGATCGTTAAATATGGAAAATTTGACCATTTATCCTCCTTAATCCATTAGAAAATGGGTTCTAAATACGATCGAATGAAATGTACAACAATTAGGAATGAAATAAGCAGGAGCGATGTGGATTTCTCCGCTAATGTGTATTTCGCGCTAAAAAGCTTCTATTATAGCCATTACATACAAAATAAGACCGTATTTTGAGTTCCGGATTTCATTATTTACCGATTAGAGGAAATAGAACTTTCGAAATGTATTTCTGATATACATGGTAGATGTATTTGATATCTTTTAGTTAATATTTATCCATTTCAGGCAAAATATTCTAAAATTTCTACGTTTATGGTCGATATTATCAGTTTTATTACTCGAGTACCCCCTACCTCTTTGGACCTTCATTTTAGAATCTTATGAGTATTTCATCGAAAAGTAAAACATACAAAAAGTCTTCAAATACATTTTATTTCAATAATGATTATCTTTTGTCTACATATGTACCGCCATGTGGAAGAAATACGGCACGAGATTTAGGGCAAAAAACGGCCCTTATCTTATCAGCTCCTTACTACATTAGGGTAAGATAGTTAAATATACTAAGCTATTATTTCCCGTGTACCCATTCTAATTCAGTATAGCGATACAGTTAACACTGACTGAAAACATATAGAATGGACACACGGAAAAGATACAAGCTTTATTTCTTTAGAAATTAAATTAATCAGAAATTACCGTTCAAGTTCATGCTTCAAATGTCGCCATTACAAAGATTACATTAGAGCAGTTGCATTTATTTTACTTCGTACTTTACTTCTACTTTTACCTCACCTCTACGCTTCAGTGGTCACTTTGGTTAGGGATTAGGCCGTGGTATTTAAAATTCGTTTTCCATCCTGGTGTTTTTAAAAAAAAAAAAGACACCCTCCAGTTAGGCGAAAACACAGAAAGATACAATTTTTGTATTGTTGTCAATGACATGTATTATTCTGAAATTTTATTTAAGGCACATATCCACTGTACAATTCAGGGGAGACGGGAATGTGAGCTATTATACAGTCCTGCAACCCACTTGTTTGACAAAAAAGTGGATAGGTTAGGATGTAGGATGCAGGATGTAGGATAGAAAGTGGATAGAATCTTATCCTATCCTATCCTATCCCATCCTATCATATCCCATCCTATCCTATCCTATCCTATCCACCTCAATCCTATCCACCTCAATCCTAACCATTTCTATCCCATCCTATCCTACATCCTATCCTATCCTACATCCTATCCTACATCCTATCCTATCCTGCATCCTATCCTATCCTACATCCTATCCACCTCGTTCTTCAATCTAATATTTTTTCCTTAATTTTTAAGTAATAAGGAGACAAACATACTTACTTGATTAAATTCGAAAATTTCCATTGAAAAATTTCACTTGACTTAATGGGTAATATAAATTTTATTTCAATAAAAAAAACAAACTTGGAGGTTTTAATGTTATATTTTTGTTTCTTTCACAGCAAATACAAAACTGGTATTCAATCATCTAAATAATTTTCATTTGATAAAATCCAAAAAACAGCAATAATTACAGATAATTTACTACTTATGCATGACTTTGTATCAAGTCATTAAGTTTTAATCATAATATCGCTAAAGGTGATGAGAAGTAGATAAAGGTGGATAGGATAGGATAGGATGTAGGATAGGATGTAGGATAGGATAGGATAGGATGTAGGATAGGATAGGATGTAGGATAGGATTGGATAGAAATAAATTTGAATAAGGTGGATAGGATAGGATAGGATAGGATAGGATGGGATAGGATAGGATAGGATAGGATAGAGTGGATAGGAGGTGGATGTAGGATGTAGGATGGTGGGTAGGATAGGATAGAATTGTCAAACAAGTGGGTTGCAGTACTGTAGCTAAGTCTTGGTTTAAATAGATCCATTTGAGCCGTTTTTCATTTCGAGTAATAAAACCGTAGTGGAATTTTTAGCCGAGTTGCAAAACTCGGCTCTTAATTTGATGTGAGACGGGCGGGGGGCGGGCGGGCGTCTGTTCGGGCGGGCGGGAGGGCGTCAACAATTGGTTTCCGGACTATAAGTCAACTACGAAAGAGGCTATAACAATGAAACTTCATACACTTACTCACCATTAGTCAAGGATGAGCCCTATTGATTTTGGGGTCAAAAGGTCAAAGGTCAAGGTCACAGGACTCAGATGATTGAAAATGGTTTCCGGACCATATTTCAGCCTGTATTGCACCTATAATCATGAAACTTGCCAGAAATGTTTCCCTTGAATCAAGGATGAGGCCTATTGATTTTGGGGTCAAAAGGTCAAAGGTCAAGGTCACAGGACTCAGATGATTGAAAATGGTTTCCGGACCATATTTCAGCCTGTATTGCACCTATAATCATGAAACTTGCCAGAAATGTTTCCCTTGAATCAAGGATGAGGCCTATTGATTTTGGGGTCAAAAGGTCAAAGGTCAAGGTCACAGGACTCAGATGATTGAAAATGGTTTCCGGACCATATTTCAGCCTGTATTGCACCTATAATCATGAAACTTGCCAGAAATGTTTCCCTTGAATCAAGGATGAGGCCTATTGATTTTGGGGTCAAAAGGTCAAAGGTCAAGGTCACAGGACTCTGTTGATTGAAATTGGTTTTCGGACCATATTTCAGCCTGTATTGCACCAATAATCATGTAACTTGCCAGAAATGTTTCCTGTGAATAGAAAATGACCACTTTTGATTTTGGGGTCAAAAGGTCAAAGGTCAAGGTCACAGGACTCTGATGATTGAAAATGGTTTCCTGGCCATATTTTAGCCTGTATTGCACCTAAAGTCATGAAACTGGCCAATAATGATTCCCATGAATCAAGAATGACCCCTATTGATTTTGGGGTCAAAAGGTCAAAGGTCAAGGTCACAGGACTCCGATAATTGAAAGTGGTTTCCGGACCATATTTCAGCCTGTATTGCAATTATAATCATGAAGCTTGCCAGAAATGTTTCCCATGGATCAAGGATGATCACTATCAATTTTGGGGTTAAAAGGTCTAAGGTCAAGGTCACAGGACTAAGATGATAAAAAATGGTTTCCCGACTGAATTTGAGCCTGTATTGCACCTATAATCATGTAACTTGCCAGAAATGTTTCCAGTGAATAGAAAATGACCACTTTTGATTTAGGGGTCAAAGGGTCAAAGATCAAGGTCACAGGACTTAAGTAATTGAAAATGGTTTCCAGACCATTTTTCTTTTGCTTAAGGTTCCTGCACCCTAATAGACAACTTTCGGTTAAAATTTTCACAACATTTCGCCATTTCCAACAAGTACCGATGATTTCATCATCGCAAATGTTCGTACATAATAGAACCATTTTTACAAATGGTACCATGTAAACAAGAAAAATTAGGACATAAAGTATTCTGTATGATGAGATTGAAAATCTGTATCCTTGAAAATATATTACACGCTGATATAGAATAAAGAGAAGACCATTTCTTGATCCAGAAATTTTCATTTAGGACCACAACATGTTGTTACAAACCATACACATTTCATGTTAGTCTGCATATTCATACTTACATTCCAGTTTTGCAACTCGGCATTTTGCATCTTCGATGCATTTTGAGCTTATTTTTTCAGTATGAAAGGATACCTTTGGCAATCTCGAATTAATTGTGAGTGTATGCTTTTTATCTGGTATTTTGTCTCGAAAGGTACCAGTCCGCACACGTTAAACAGAATATTTCACAGCCATGGCTTTACATTGTTCAATACACACCTGTCCTGAGGCGATCCAACTACAGTTACCTTTTAAAGCTGACCTGTCACTTTTTTACCATTTAAATGTGAAAGTATAATCATCAGACGGACGGACATGCAGACGGAAAGATCATTTATTTATGTAGCAAAAATTACAATGCTTAATGTTTCTTCGTCCGAAAAGGGGAAATTTACATAAAATGTACCCGTAAGTTATATGTCTAAGATATGAAATGTACCCGCAAAACGTCAGGGTAGGTCAGCTTTAAATTAACTGTAGTCGTCAATACTCGAGACCAAGATTATGTAACCCCTAACCGCAGTGACCACTGAAGCGTAGAGGTGAGGTAAAAGTAGTGGTAAAGTAAACTAAATGCAACACACATTTATCTAAAGGCAATATGAAAAAGTATCAACATATATATATTTTTCTAATACAATGAAAACCTCTTGTCTTTCTAGGGCGTTTAAGGGATAGGTGTGAGGACCATATTTCGTTTTATATAAAACGGAATAGGACACATAATAAATGAAATTATGTATTAGAAAAAGAAAGAAAAAAAATGATTTAAACATTTGCCTCACAAAAATGCTAAAGTAATTTCCTTTGTGAATGTGGTGACTTATTGGTTCATGCCATCGGCATCATTGTACAAGAAATCCCAGCCTTCCCATTTTTTTCAAGAAATTTGTTATATTGTCGTTTTTATTTTGAATGTATTTTTCCATGTTAATATATATTTTGATTCGTTTCCTTAGATGCTCCAAATTTAAAGGATGTTCATTCATTTTAGCGTCATATATATATTTCTTAATTAACAATAAAATTGCATTAAGCGCTTTGTTCTCATGATTTCCAAGAATGACATCTTGTCTTTGAAAAGTAAATCGATGATTGTTTGTTTTAAGTCTTATCCAATTTTGTATCAAAACTAAGAATCTTGAAACAACTGGGCAGTCAACAAATAAATGTACGATCGATTCATTTTCAATCTTGCAGAATGTACATGTTGGCGATTCTTTTATACCAATTTAAAAAAGTAATTCGTTTGTCCCAATTATTCTATGGACTATTCTGTATTGAAACCACTGAAAATATTTGTCACTTGAGCCTAAAAAATGTTTTTATTAATATTGTTCCATTGGGTTTCATCAAAATCATGAAAATTCAAATCTTCTTGCCATTTCTGTTTATAATTTTCTTTGAAATTCACGTCGGTTAAAAAAGTTTCATAAATGGATTTAGAACCTTAAAGTTTTTTTTTCTTTCAGTAACAGGTTTACATATGTTTGGATATATGGTATCGTTTTATCAATTTTAGAATGTGTAAGAAGGTTCGAGAAAGCTTTTTTTATTGTCAATATTAATCCATTAAATGTTGTAAAACAGATTTCTAGGTTATAAATCAGCTTAAATTCAGAATATGTCATAAAAGATCCGTTTTCTTTCATTAGGTCTCCAACAAATAGTATGCCTTTCTCACAAAAGCTTTTGAGATTTATTGGTTTCTTATCTATGCATATTTTATTATTATACAGTAATGGGATATTGGAAATTGTTTTACATTTTTCTTCAGTCAATGAGATAAAATGGTACAGAGATCTTAATGTTTCTTTCAAAAACATATTGTTTGTTCTTTCAGCGCAATGTAAAGCATATTTGTTGCCGTATCTTGATAAATTATCTATATTACAATTACATGTACATTCTGTGGAAAGTAAATCCCCATAATCTTGAGTTCCTATGAGTAGCTTTCTAAACCAAGTGAGCTTTAGACCAGACGAGAACTTTAATAGGTCAACCATTCTACATCCACCATTACTATAGTCCTGAATAATCTGCTTTCTACTCACTTTATCTCTCTTGTTTCCCCAAATGTACTTAAAGAAAGAGTCATTGAGATCTTTCAGAATGGTTATCACCAGGTATCTGTTATAGTCAAGTGAATATGAATAGGAGACATTATCACTAGGTATCTATTATAGACAAGTGAATATGAATAGGAGACATTACCACCGGGTATCTGTTATAGTCAAGTGAATATGAATAGGAAAGATTAACACCAGGTATCTGTTATAGTCAAGTGGATAGGAGACATTGTTGCACGGTCTACGTTGTAGACGGTAATTTACACCTTTCCAGACGGTGCAATATTTTTCATTGTGAAGCAATGATTGAATTAATGATTGAACTAATCATTGAATAATCAACTAAGCCGTTAACTGTCCTTGACTGACCTGACGTCCGTTGCCTCTCGTTTAAAAAGGAAACGAATGTCCGTTGACGTCCGTTGCCTCTCGTTTAAAAATGAAACGAATGTCCGTTGCCTCTCGTTAAAAAAGGAAACTATTACTAAAATTGTTTTCATAGGAAAAAAATCCCGCGATTGAACAGGACCTGTTGAAGGTTTGAAATTCTATTTTAAATGTCATGGGCGGATCTAGATTTTTTTTCAAGAGGCGGGTCCAGCCCGTAAGTGAAAGGTGTCCAGCCTTTGATTTTGAAAGAAAACAGGGGAAAACGGGACTAAATATCTTTTTTTGCAAAATCCAGCCGGGGGATGGCCAGGGGAGGGAGTGGTACCTACTCCATGTCCACTCTAGATCCATGCGTTTTAAAATGTTTCAATCTGCGTAGGATCAACTACCAACGAAATCAGACAAAACAGTTTTAACTCGTAAGATTTCGATTGAATAATGTAATTATTACGATTTCGATTCATAATATACGGACTGGTACCATTGAACAGTTTTGAACAGAATAAAGATATAATAATAGCGGAATATTCCCGTAGTTTTAAATATTTATTGGAAAACTTGTACAGGGGAATCCTAAACCGCAACTCCTAAAATCCGCTTCCTATATAGTTTATTTAGTTTGAAAAATTAAAATATCAATTTTCATTTTTTTTTAATTTTCCCTCATTTAACTCATAGACTGGACCAAATTCTTTTGATTTCCTTTCAGTTATTTTCTTTGAAATGAACTTTTAAAATGCATAAAATTCTTATGCTTATGCTTATTCTTAGACAGTAGAATAACCCTTACTTATCACCAGGTATCTGTTATAGACATGTGAATATGAATAGGAAAGATTATCACCAGGTATCTGTTATAGACATGTGAATATGAATAGGAAAGATTATCACCAGGTATCTGTTATAGACATGTGAATATGAATAGGAAAGATTAACACCAGGTATCTGTTATAGACATGTGAATATGAATAGGAAAGATTATCACGAGGTATCTGTTATAGTCAAGAGAATAGGAGACATTATCACTAGGTATCTATTATAGACAAGTGAATATGAATAGGAAAGATTATCACGAGGTATCTGTTATAGTCAAGTGAATATGAATAGGAAAGATTAACACCAGGCATCTGTTATAGTCAAGTGAATATGAATAGGAAAGATTAACACCAGGTATCTGTTATAGTCAAGTGAATATGAATCTGTTATAGTCAAGTGAATATGAATAGGAAAGATTAACACCAGGTATCTGTTATAGTCAAGTGAATATGAATAGGAGACATTATCACCAAGTATCTGTTACAGACAAGTGAATGTGAATAGGAGACATTATCACCAGGTATCTGTTATAGTAAAGTGAATATGAATAGGTAAGATTAACACCAGGTATCTGTTATAGTCAAGTGAATATGAATAGGATACATTATCACTAGGTATCTATTATAGACAAGTGAATATGAATAGGAGACATTATCACCAGGTATCTGTTATAGTCAAATGAATATGAATAGGAAAGGTTATCACCAGGTAGGTATCTGTTATAGTCAAGTGAATATGAATAGGAAAGATTAACACCAGGTATCTGTTATAGTCAAGTGAATATGAATAGGAAAGATTAACACCAGGTATCCGTTATAGTCAAGTGAATATGAATAGGAGACATTATCACTAGGTATCTGTTACAGACAAGTGAATATGAATAGGAGACATTATCACTAGGTATCTGTTAAAGACAAGTGAATTTGAATAGGAGACATTATCACTAGGTATCTATTATAGACAAGTGAATATGAATAGGAAAGATTATCACCAGGTATCTGTTATAATCAAGTGAATGTGAATAGGAAAGACTCTCTCCAGGTATCCGTTATAGACAAGTAAAAATGACAGGGAATACAATATCACCATAACAGGTATCAATTAAAGATAAGTAAATATGAGCCGGAAAGGTGGACACCATCATACATGGCAAACATGATGAAAATCATAGATATTTACTCATTTAGTGTAGAAATGTGAATATGTTCCGTTAGTAACAAGCATTTTTTCAGAGTAAAACGACACGACTTTCAACTTCTTCAAATTAGTAAAATAGTAGATACCTCAATGCAACATTAAGGAAGTTTGATGATCTCATTCAAAAGAAAGCTATAAAAAAAATTAAAAAAGATATATATATATATAACCGGAACATGGAATTACCAAAAAAGAAGAAGGAATTCAATGAAGAAAATATTTGTGATTAATTTATTTTGGAAGAATTTCTGCTTGAAAGATTTAAAGATGTTAGTTATGAAGGTAGTCTGAATTCAGAATTTATTTTCTTTTGACAATTTAATATTATACAATTATTGACTGGAAATGAGGGCAATATATGTTTTGTGGACCAGAAGATAAAATATTGCCCGAGGCCGTAGGCCGAGGGCTATATTTTGTCTGAAGGTCCAACAAATCATATATTGCCCGAATTCCAAGTCAAAAATTGTTTTGTTATACCTTACATCAATACTGCAGCAACGAACCGATTAACCCGGCATGTTTACGTTCATATAAGAGAAAGAGCGCAGAAAAATAGGTAGAGCTAATAGCGTCATCAACGACGTGACGTCACAAACGATTTACCGTTTATCGGTCAATATTTTTTTTTAAATATTGCCATAGGGCCAATATTGATGTAAATATTGACTGCTTGGTCAAATATTCGAATTTATAGGCATTTTTCCTATGGAGAGTTTATATGGAGATACTGGTAAGGATATAACAATATCCATTTATTGCACAGTTGGGAGACATTATACAATTATTGACTGGGAATGAGGGCAATATTATACAATTATTTACTTTTTACGAGGTGAATATGGTGAGATATTTTCTGAATTTGAAAATATTGACCGAGGCGACAGCCAAGGTCAGTATTTTCAAATTCAGAAAATATCATACCATATTCACCGAGTGAAAAGTCAATATTTGTTTTATTATATAGTTGAATTAATCAGTATTTATAAAGGTACCTTTTCGAAATGGCTGACATCGACTTTTCTTCGAAAATATTTCAAGAGATGTTAATATCAGCATTATCTGTCGCTGCATTATCCTAAACGTAATAAAATTCATTCAATTTGTCAAATGAAGATCATTTCAGAGTCAAAATCTGTAGATAAGATATAGGTTAGAAATTCAAGAATTTGAGCTCAGCTTCAGCATCCTTGCTACTGTTTACGAAATGACATTAATGACGTCACAGATATATATTTCGCGCGTTTTCGATATTTCATGGTAAACCGGAAGCAAGAGTTTTCGCGGTTGTGATATTTAATGAACTCGCCCCTCACAGGTCAATATGATGAGACAATGACTCGTCACGTGACAGTTCTCAGCCAATGGGGATAGGAATATAAACAGACTATATAATAAATGATTTGTTGGATCTGAAGATAAAATATTGCCCGAGGCCGAAGGCCGGGGGCTATTGTTTGTCGAAAGGTCCAACAAATCATATATTGCTCGAATTCCCAGTCAATAATTGTTTTGTTATACCTTACATCAATACTGCAGCAACGAACCGATTAACCCGGCATGTTTACGTTCATTTTCATCTATAAGAGAAAGAGCGCGGAAAAATAGGTAGAGCTAATAGCGTCATCAATGACGTTACGTCACAAACGATGTACCGTTTATCGGTCAACATTTTTTGCAATATTGCCTTAGGGCCAATATTGATGTAAATATTGACCGCTTGGTCAAATATTCGAATTTATAGGCATTTTTCCTGTGGGGTTTTAATATAGAGACACTGACAAGGGTATAACAAACAAATTTGCCTAACACAGAAAAATCATGTCGACTGGAGGATGGTTGTACAAGTGGGTTGAACACGTATTGATGTCTCTCTCCAACTGGGCAATAATTGTTTACTAATTATGCCGAAAGCTGAATTCAAATCGGATATGAAACAATGACAGGTACAACATGAATGATAAAAGCACTTTACTTCAAATTAGTTTTGAAAAGTACATGACTTACATAGTGAAATACACAAAATCTAACAATCAAACTTATGACAAAAAGCACATATTAAACAATGTCGAAAATGATATATTCTGTATATCCATTGTCAGGTTTTGCGAGTGAAATTTAAAGATGGAAAATTATCCGATGCTGTGGAGGTGTTCCTTGACAAAGGAAAACGAATAGCTGCGTCAACAGTAGCCTCTGTCTACAAGAAAAGACTTCTGATTGGCTCGTTAGGAGGACCTCCGATGTTATGTGATATGGTTTACATAGAACCATAGTTATAACTATAAGTTTCTTTTAGTATTATTTTACTCAGAGTATTAATTTTACATTGTTTATCAAGTAAAAAAAACTCTTAAGCTACATTTTTGTATATTAAAAACAAGAATAAAACGTCATATTCGTGTAGATCAATTTCATTTCCATTTGATGAAATGTTTATTTTTATGATATCTTTTCATTCATAAACCTTGATTCTCTTTTCATAATTTATCTTTAGTATGTACTAGAGTAGTAGAGAATGCCCAATGAAGTCTTTTATGATCAGATTTTAATTTGTCAACCTTCGTTTTTTTTTTGTATTAGAAGGGGCAATAAAATTGTGTATCATTCTTTACGTAGACCGCATAAAAGGAAATACCGGTACGTAGTCATGTTTCTATTCCTGTTTTATAATGAAAATGACAATTAAAATGTAATATTTGATTTTATTGGAGTGTTTTATTACCATTAATAAAACACATATATACTTTTTCATCATGAACAAAAACATAAATCAGAGAATCAGACGGAAAAAATATAGAAAATCCAACAAAACATCTTTATAATTTGCGAAGGATTAAAAATAGATCACTAATAATGAGAGATGAGATCAGGTACCCGGGGAGAGTAAAAGTAGATCACTAATGAGAGATAAGATCAGGTACCCGGGGAGAGTAAACGTAGATCACTAATGAGAGATGATATCGGGTACCCGAAGAGAGTAAAGGTAGGTCACTAATGAGAGATGAGATCAGGTACCCGGGGAGAGTAAACGTAGATCACTAATGAGAGATGATATCGGGTACCCGGAGAGAGTAAAGGTAGGTCACTAATGAGAGATGAGATCAAGTACCCGGGGAGAATAAAAATAGATGACTAATGAGAGATGAGATCAGGTACCCGGGGAGAATAAAAATAGATGACTAATGAGAGATTAGATCAGGTACCCGGGAGAATAAAAATAGATGACTAATGAGAGATGAGATCAGGTACCCGGGGAGAATAAAAATAGATGACTAATGAGAGATGAGATCAGGTACCCGGGGAGAATAAAAATAGATGACTAATGAGAGATGAGATCAGGTACCCGGGGAGAATAAAAATAGATGACTAATGAGAGATGAGATCAGGTACCCGGGGAGAATAAAAATAGATGACTAATGAGAGATGAGATCAGGTACCCGGGGAGAATAAAAATAGATGACTAATGAGAGATGAGATCAAGTACCCAGGGAGAATAAAAATAGATGACTAATGAGAGATGAGATCAGGTAACCCGGGGAGAGTAAAGGTAGATCACTAATGAGAGATGAGATCAGGTACACGGGGAGAGTAAAAGTAGATCACTAATGAGAGTTGAGATCAGGTACCCAGGGAGAGTAAAAGTAGATCACTAATGAGACATGATATCAGGTACCAGGGGAGGGTAAAGTAGATCAATAATGAGAAATTAGATCAGGTACCCGGGGAGAGTAAAAGTAGATCACTAATGAGAGTTGAAATCAGATACCCGGGGAGAGTAAAAGTAGATCACTAATGAGAGATAAGATCAGGTACCCGGGAGAGTAAACGTAGATCACTAATGAGAGATGATCTCGGGTACCCGAAGAGAGTAAAGGTAGGTCACTAATGAGAGATGAGATCAGGTACCCGGGGAGAGTAAACGTAGATCACTAATGAGAGATGATATCGGGCACCCGGAGAGAGTAAAGGTAGGTCACTAATGAGAGATGAGATCAAGTACCCGGGGAGAATAAAAATAGATGACTAATGAGAGATGAGATCAGGTACCCGGGGAGAGTAAAAGTAGATAATTAATGAGAGATGAGATCAGGTACCCGGGGAGAGTAAAAGTAGATCACTAATGAGAATTGAAAACAGATACCCGGGGAGAGTAAAAGTAGATCAATAATAATGAGAAATTAGATCAGGTACCCGGGGAGAGTAAAAGTAGATCACTAATGAGAGTTGAAATCAGATACCCGGGGAGAGTAAAAGTAGATCACTAATGAGAGATGAGATGATATACCCGGGGAGAGTAAAAGTAGACCACTAATGAGAGATGGAATGATGTACCGGGGACAGTAAAAGTTGATCACGTATGAGAGTTGAAATCAGATACCCGGGGAATGTAAAAGTAGATCACTAATGAGAGATAAGATCAGGTACTTCGTAGAGTAAAAGGAGATCACTTATGCGAGACGAGGTCAGGTACCCGGGAGAGTAAAAGTAGATCACTTATGAGAGATGAGATTAGGTACCCGGGGAGAGTAAAAGTAGATAATTAATGAGAGATGAGATCAGGTGCCCGGGGAGAGTAAAAGTAGATCACTAATGAGAATTGAAAACAGATACCCGGGGAGAGTAAAAGTAGATCACTAATGAGAGATGAGATCAGGTACCCGGGGAAAGTAAAAGTAGATCACTAATGAGAGATGAGATCAGGTACCCAGGGAGAGTAAACGTAGATCACTAATGAGAGATGACATCAGGTACCCGGGGAGAGTAAAAGCAGATCAATAATGAGAGTTGAAATCAGATACCCGGGGAGAGTAAAAATAGATCACTAATGAGAGATGAGATGAGGTACCAAGGGAGAGTAAAAATAGATCACTAATGATAGATGAGATCATGAACCTGGGGAGAGTAAAAGAAGATCACTAATGAGAGATGAGATGAAGTACCCGGGAAGAGTAAAAGTAGATCACTAATGAGAGATGAGATCAGACACACGGGGAGAGTAAAAGTTGATCACGTATGAGAGATGAGATGAGGTACCCGGGGAGACTAAAAATAGATCACCAATGAGAGTTGAAATCAGACACACGGGGAGAGTAAAAGTTGATCACGTATGAGAGATGAGATGAGGTACCCGGGGAGACTAAAAATAGATCACCAATGAGAGATGAGATCAGGTACCCGGGGAGAGTAAAAGTAGATCACTAATGAGAGATGAGATCAGGTACCCAGGGAGAGTAAAAGTAGATCACTAATGAGAGATAAGATCAGGTACCTGATGAGAGTAAAAGTAGATCATTAATGAGAGTTGAAATCAGATACCTGGGGAGAGGAAAAGTAGATCACTATTGAGAGATGAGATGAGGTAACCGGGAAAAGTAAAAGTAGATCACTAATGACAGTTGAAATCAGATACCCTGGTAGAGTACAAGTAGATCACTAATGAGAGATGAGATCAGGTACCAAGGGAGAGTAAAATTAGATCACTAATGATAGATGAGATCAGGTACCCGGGGAGAGTAAAAGAAGATCACTAATGAGAGATGAGATCAGGTACCCGGGGAGAGTAAAAGTAGATCACTAATGAGAGTTGAAATCAGATACCCGGGGAGAGTAAAATTAGATCACTTATGAGAGATGAGATGTGGTGCCCGGTGAGAGTAAAAGTAGATCGCTAATGAGAAATAAGGTCAGGTACACGGGAGAGTAAAAGTTGATCACTAATGATAGATGAGATCATGTACCCGAGAAGAGTCAAAGTAGATTACTAATTAGAGATGAGATCAAGTACCCGGGGAGAGTAAAAGTAGATCACTAATGAGAGTTGAAATCAGATGAACGGGGAGAGTTAAAGTTGATCACGTATGAGAGATGAGATGAGGTTTCCTTGGAGACTAAAAATAGATCACTAATGAGAGATGAGATCAGGTACCCGGGGAGAGTAAAAGAAGATCACTAATGAGAGATGAGATGAGGTTCCCGGGGAGAGAAAAAACAGATCATAAATGAGAGATGAGATCAGGTACCCGGGGAGAGTAAAAGTAGATCACTAATGATAGATGAGATCAGGTACCCGGGGAGAGTAAAAGAAGATCACTAATGAGAGATAAGATCAGGTACCCGATGAGAGTAAAAGTAGATCACAAATGAGAGATGAGATCAGGTACCCGGGGAGAGTAAAAGTAGATCACTAATGAGAGTTGAAATCAGATACCCGGGTAGAGTAAAAGTAGATCACTAATGAGAGATGAGATCAGGTACCAAGGGACAGTAAAAATAGATCACTAATGATAGATGAGATCAGGTACCCGGGGAGAGTAAAAGAAGATCACTAATGAGAGATGAGGTGAGGTACCCGGGAAGAGTAAAAGTAGATCACTAATGAGAGTTGAAATCAGATACCCGGGAAGTGTAAAATTAGATCACTAATGAGAGATGAGATGTGGTGCCCGGTGAGAGTAAAAGTAGATCGCAAATGAGAGATGAGGTCATGTTCCCGGGGAGAGTAAAAGTAGATCACTAATGAGAGATGAGATCAGATACCCGGTGAGAGTAAAAGTAGATCACTTATGAGAGATTAGAGGAGGTACCCAGTTGAGAGTAAAATAGATCACTAATGAGGGATCAGATCAGGTACCCAGAGAGAGTAAAAGTAGATCACTAATGAGAGATGAGATCAGGTACCCGGGGAGGGTAAAAGGAGATCACCAATGAGAGATGAGATCGTGTACCCGGGGAAAGTAAAAGTAGATCACTAATGAGAGATGAGATCAGATACCCGGTGAGAGTAAAAGTAGATCACTTATGAGAAATGAGAGGAGGTACCCAGTTGAGAGTAAAATAGATCACTAATGAGGGATCAGATCAGGTACCCAGAGAGAGTAAAAGTAGATGATTCATGAGAGATGAGATCAGGTACCCGGGGAGAGTAAAAGTAGATCACTAAGAGAGATGAGATGAGGTACCCGGGGAGAGTAAAAGTAGATCACTAATGAGAAATGAGATCGGATACCCGGTTAGAGTAAAAGTAGATCACTAATGAAAGATGAGATCAGGTACCCAGGGAAAGTAAAAGTAGATCGCTAATGAGAGATGAGATCAGGTACCCAGGGAGAGTAAAAATAGATCGCTAATGAGACATGAGATCAGGTACCCGGGGAGAGTAAAAGTAGATCACTAATGAGAGATGAGATGAGGTACCTAAAGAGGGTAAAAGTAGATCACCAACAAGAGATGAGATCAGGTACCCGGGGACAGTAAAAGTAGATCGCTAATCAGAGTTGAAATCAGATACCCGGGGAGAGTAAAAGTAGATCAGTAATGAGAGATAAGATCAGGTACTCGGGGAGAGAAAAAACAGCTTATTAATGAGACATGAGATCAGGTACCCGGGGAGAGTAAAAGAGGATCACTAATGAGAGATGAGATCAAGAACCCGGGGAGAGTTAAAATAGATCACTTATGAGAGATAAGATGAGGTACCCGGGGAAAGTAATAGTATATCACTAATGAGAGATGAGATGAGGTACCCGGAGAGAGTAAAAGTAGATCAATAATGAGAGATGAGATCAGGTCACTAATGAGAGATGAGATCAGGTACCCGGGGAGAGTAAATGTAGATCACTAATGAGAGTTGAGATGAGGTACCTGAGGAGAGTAAAAGTAGATAACTAATGAGAGTTGAGGTCAGGTACCTGGGGAGGGTAAAAGTAGATAACTAATGAGAGTTGAGGTCAGGTACCTGGGGAGGGTAAAAGTAGATCACTAATGAGAGTAAGTATCTACTTATTGCTAACAACACCCGTCACTTTTTAGCTGTGCAGTTAAAGTCAAAACCAGTGAATATGTCAAATTCTGGTTTCTTTCAACATTTTTGGACAACGACGTGTTATAGTGTTTTAAATTTTCATAGTATTGTCAAAAAGTTTTCAAGTGACAAAGTTAGTCACTCACAAATATTTGAGTAGGTTCTTGCCCTCAGAACGAAGTCACTATAGTTTGAGATTACTCTGGAAAAGTGTGTCGATTGCAGTGTGAATACACCATTGACAGGAGATGAAGGGTGTTACTTCATAGGAAAGGGAAATGTGATGTATAAATTTTGTAACTGAAGCCGAAACAAAAGATGAAAAATATGAAGCGGAGAATATAGTGGCGTAGCTTGGCAGATCTTAAGTGGATGCTTAGGTACCCAGATGCATGGAATCTGGGTATCTTGATATGCTCTCAGTAATTCTTGGTCGGTCAATACACTTATTCGGCTCCTGTTGGGTTTTGACCAAGGATAGCCATTTGATAGAATTGTGTCAAATTCAGAAACTAGTTTAAATGCAAAGTAAGAAATCTAGGAAAATGTTGATGTTTGAGCGTACAAACATACATCGGAGCTATACCACTAGCTTAAAAACATTTAGTTTTTATGGTCAATCACTCGCAAAAGATATTAATATGGCCAAAAGAATTTTATTCCGTCGATCAGTCTCCTATTTTTTGAGACATGCTCTGTTATTGCCGCAATAAGTTTGACATGTTTCAAAAGATCTTTTTTTATTTTTAAATGTATTTATTACATTTACATTTATACCATTTTGAGATAACATAAACAAATACAAATAACGATATGATCTACTCTGTCTTCCACTCGATCCTCACATCCAACGATAAGAAAGTACATATAAAGTCAAAAGAACAAAAGCATGCAATTCTTGCAAAGTAACAAAAAAGGTTAATCATTCTCCTGCATGTGTTAAGCCGGGTTTCCACTGTCGCGAATGTAGAAGAGAATAAGCTACGATCAGAGGCGAATGAACATTCGTGTAACATTCTTGTCTGTGCTCATGAAGTATTTCTTTGCGCGATAGGCACACGATAGCGCCGCGAATGCGACAAGAATATGCTACGCGTCCGCTACGATAGCGAGGCGAGTGTGATAAGAATAGAGAAGAATGCGACACGAATGTGCCACGATAAAAAGACAGTGAAGCGAATGAGAGGCGAATGCAGGAGATTGAGACACGACTTAAACCCGAAAGCGCTGCGATGCAGGAGATTGAGACACGACTTTAACCCGATAGCGCTGCGATCATGACAAGAATGTGAAAAGAGCAAAATCAAAACTCTATCGTGGCTCATTCTCCTCCACCTTGGGAACAAGAATGCACGCGAATGTGAGGAGAACGCGCCGCGAATGGAAGAGAATGCAAGGCGAATGCGCTGCGCATGGGCCGCGAGTGTGAGGCGAGTAAGAATTTAGACGCGAATGTTTTAAAGTTTTAAGCATTCGCGTCGGTGCCGCGAACAGAGGAGAATGCAGGAGAACATGACACGATAGTGACACGATGAGACGAGAATGCCCGCGATTGAGAGGAGAATGCGGTACGATTAAACAATATCACCTAATCTTAGCTCTATCGCCTCTGCACTCGCGACAGTGGAAGCCCGGCTTTAAGCCTCACACTCGCGGCTCATGCGCAGCGCATTCGCCTTGCATTCTCCTCCATTCGCAGCGCGTTCTCCTCACATTCGCGTACATTCTTGTTCCCAAGGTGGAGGAGAATGAGCCACGATAAAGCCCCGATAGAGCCCCGACAAGAAAGAGTCTGACACGATTGTGATGCGAATGCGCCAAGGTGTGACGGGAATGAAAAAATCAACGCGAATCAGCCACGATTTTGACACGATAGTGACGCGATATTGCCACGATAGTACTACATACACACACGACAGTGACAATAATATTTATCTCAGAGTTGATGTAAAAGTGTGCGGATCAATATTTTGAAAACTTTGACAATGCCTTTCAAGAGAAAACAACCTGGAAAGAGGTCAAAGTCAACAAAGAGTATTGATGCTCCTGAATATGTCAAATGATTTTGATTTTGCTAATGTCACATTCTTGTCATGATCGCAGCGCTATCGGGTTAAAGTCGTGTCTCAATCTCCTGCATCGCAGCGCTATCGGGTTAAAGTCGTGTCTCAATCTCCTGCATTCGCCTCTCATTCGCCTCAGTGTCTTTTCATCGTTGCGCATTCGTGTCGCATTCTTCTATATTCTTATCACAATCGCCTCACTATCGTAGCGGACGCGCAGCATATTCTTGTTGCATTCGCGGCGCTATCGTGTGCCTATGAGAACAGACAAGAATGTGACACGATTGTTCATTCGCCTCTGATCGTAGCTCATTCTCCTCTACATTCGCGACAGTGGAAGCCCGGTTTTAGTGATATATCTTACATTATGTGTTTCATTCATTATTTTCTGACAGAAATTTAGATCCTATGTAGAGATAGACTGAAAAAAGATAGATTGTTAAATGAACAGCATGTCAATCTTAACTCAATGTACATCGCTTCCATGGTGTCTTCCATAAGGTATGTTGGAGTAATTCCGACCTGTCCTCCGTGATTCCGACCTGTCGTCTGTGATAACTGGTATCTGTCATTGAGCCATTCGATTTTAAGTTTCGACAAACTGTGTTACCATGTAAGGAGTTTGTTCCGTGCACACATGAAACTATGCTTACCAAATGCAGAAATCGTTATGAAAATTTAATGTTACAGTAATATTTTCATCGATCCTTATATTTTCACGATTTTATATACATATATTCAAAATTTCCTAGCTTGTCACAACGTAACTTTGTCACATTTGATAAGTCATTGTTGCAATTTTTCTTATCTATTTGGCAAGCATGATATCACACCACCATATTCACATATTTATCCTCTTAAAATGGTCAAAGTGACTAACCGATCATCTATAAGGGGATGAAAAGCATCACGCGCGAACGTTAAAAATGACGTCATATGATCGTGTAGAATTCTTCTAAGTCGTATTTCGAACGTTCAACAAGTCGACGTTTTAGTTGTCGTTGCATTCATTCCTCTCTATTGCAGAAGGGACTAGAGGATCTAAACGTATAAAAAGGGTTAAAAAGAACACCTATCGCAGTTAAAGCCATTTCGCTTGGCTCCTATCACTTGTATGTATATTTCATTCTTGGCCAATTTGTGACTATACAAATACGGACCTTGTAAGGTAGTGGTCTATCTCCACGGGCAGGAACACGTTATGTCGCCTTACAGTACCGTTGTCAGAAGCATTTAAAGTTCTGCACTTAAAACGGTCCGTTGACATTATGCCGCAGGTGTGGATATGTTGGAAACCATCCGTTGTCATGAAAATTTTCGACAAAAATTCAGTATAATCACTAATAGATAATTAGGTAACCGATGATTTCTTTTAAAAATCCAATAGGGGGTAGCAACACGCTTCAGTAATACATTATTACCATGAAATGAATTAAACTCCTTTTATGTTATGAGGAGATCTGATTGGCGATCACCTACTGTCAGCAACGAAAACGGAAATTTGAAAAGGAAAACTATCGTGTCTCTTAATTATTTGATTTTTTATACCAATTTTATGTAGAAAATTATCCACAACATTATCCAAACAATATATGTGAATGGCCGTCGTTTACATTGTATATTTATTGTATACTTTGATTATTTGATAAAGTATGTCCGTTGTTATGACAAGACAAGAAGATATGGTCCGTTGACATGACTCTTAACGGTATTTGGGCATGAATGGAGAATTGAATCTTTATTTGAAATCTAAGGCTTAGCAATTGAATTAGCTTAGTTTATTCTATAAGTATTCAGCTCCTTTTTTTTTGTCAAACGGGATATCATAGCATTTTTATGTAACGTGAACATATAACACATAAAAAGATTTAAATTTTTGAAAATATGATTCTTTAAAAAATTGAAGAGTTGTAGGATGAGTTCATGAATATATACATGGATCAATTGAACAATAATCGTTAAAGGGATCTTGAAGTCATATATAGCGTTAAAACAGAGACGTAATTGTTCCAAACGTTCTTTACACGAAATCGCTCCTTGGTCTAGAATTTTCGCATGCTTTTTTAGAAACAAATAAGATTCTTACCTGCAGATGGGTGATCGGGCATTGTATTATCGAAAGTAATAAAAATACTAGTATAAATTGCCATTATAATTTCCCTATTGAAGCTCCCCCTGGAAAAATGCAATACACTTACTATACCCCCCTCCCCCTGGCGAAAAAAAACTACTTTAAAGTAGTCTTTGAATTCCTATTTAAAGCAGGTTTCCCTAACCTACCATTTGATTTTATAATTTTGCATTCAATAGAGATCTACGATGGGGGTATAATATAGACCTTATACCTCAGTCACACCTAGCCGGATAACGCGAACGGACGAGTAACGGATAGCAAATTTTTCAATCCGTTAGTGTCCGTTCGCATCCGTTACTCATCCGTTACTTATCCGTTTTATCCGTTACTCGTCCGGCGATGACCGTTGGTGTACGTTCTGTCCGTTGACAAGTTTTGAGCATGCTCAAAACTTGCCAACGGACAGAACGGACATAGGCATCCGTTACTTAAGCGTTACGTGTCCGTTGTTATCCGTTTTGACCTTTACTCGTCCGTTACATCTCCGCTAGATGTCCGTTAGGCGTTCGTTTATATCCGTTAGGTATCCGTTGATGTCCGGTTGACTCGAGTCACGAACGGACATATACCGGACGTGAAACGGATAAAACGGAGATGTAACGGACAGCTACCGGAGGCCAACGGACGAGTAACGTATGTCCGTTCTGTCCGGTTCTTATGCGTTGCATTTCCGTTTTATCCGTTGCTTTTCCGTTACTCGTACGGTGAAGTCCGTCACACGTCCGTTACTTTTCCGGTAGATATCCGGTACTCGTACGGTTCGTGACCGTTCAAAATTAGTCGCGAGAGTCGCGAGCAGTGGCAATGTTGATTTTTTACAAACGGACGACCAACGGATTAAGTATTTTGGCATATTTTTCATCCGTTATAGGTCCGTTCGCACCATCCGGTAAGGTGTGACGCGACCATTACACGTATATCTCAGGTGATAATGAAACCTGTAATTGATATGTTTAATTCCAACTGTGTGTGTCTGTAAGTTCGTGTGTCTGACTGCGAGTGAGTTCTGTCCGCGTTTGTAAGCATACTTTTGTGTCTGTCTGTGAGTGAGTACATCTGTCTGTGTCTTTTGTGTGTGTGACTGTCTGTCTATATGCATATCTGTCTGTTCGTTTGGTTTTTTTTGCGTGTCCGTGTGTATGTCCCAGTGTCTGTCAGTCTGTAGTTTTGCACATGTTTTTGTATGTCTTTCAGGATGTTCCTTTCAGGATGTTCCTATCTGTGTTTCGATCAGTGTCTGTCTTTGGGTCTGTCTGCGTGAATGAGAGTTTCTTTTTTCAAGTTAGAGATATTGGCCTAGTCTGATTTTCCGTCTGTCATGCATGCTTTGATAAATTGAGGATTTACTGAAATTAAAGTCAGTTCATGTTTTTGTTTGTTTGTTTGTTTGTGTTTGAGTACATCTGTGTATATCTGTCTACCTGACTACCCGTCTGCCTATGTATATCTTTCTGTATGAGTGTGTGTTTGTTTGTGAATGTGTCTAAAACCCCATATATGAGTGTGTCTAAAACCCCATATATGAGTGTGTCACCCCCCCAAGAAACCTCTAGCATATTCTACAATGTTTTGCGATTATTTAAAATCATCTTTGATTAAAAGAGTGTCCATAATACATGTATTCAAAGTTCAACTAACTTTAAGCGTAAGACTCGGAGCATTTTTCATATATTTTTCAAAAAATCTAAGATTGGCTATATCTTTTGATTAGTAAGAGATAGGGCTTAGATATTTCACATGTGTATTCCTTGTGACAAGACCTTTCTACGCATACCAAAATTTTTGACCACATGACCTTGACCTAGATATTTGACCTATTTTTCAAAAAATCTAAGATTTGCTGTGTCTTTTGATTTTTAAGTGATAGAGCTTTGATATTTCACATGTGTATTCCTTATGAAAATAACTTTCTACACATACCATAATTTTTTTTTACCTCATCACCTTGACCTAGATATTTGACCTATTTTTCAAACAAATTTAGATTGGGTATATCTTTTGATTGGTAAGTGATAGGGCTTTGTTATTTCACTTATTTCACTTCTGTGTTCCCTATGAGAAGACCTTTCTAAACATTCCATAACTTTTTACCTAGTGACCTTGCTCTAGATATTTAACCTATTTCCAATAAAAAATAATAATCCGCTTCGCAGGCGACACAAGCATTCCTTGGACTGCTATTTTTTCTTAATGGCCTCTTTCATTCCCTACAGCCATCCAATTCCACCATTTATTGATTTAAATCTGAACAGTTTCTTGTTTCATGTATGCTGAAACATCCACCAGTAGGGAGTCTGGATAAGAAAATTGAATCCAATAGATTTTGATTTTTAACATATTGAACTCTCGCCTCCCAAAAGGATTATATAGCGTTTCTACTTTAAAGGAGTACATATTCGATTTGAATTAAGAGATTCCCTGTTAAACGTTTCAGCATTTACAAAATACTTACATGGTGCAGATGTTTAACGTCTTCAAATTAACTAGCATCATTTTAGAGCAGATAAATGCAGTTTTGGAATGACAACATTACCATTTATCTTTTTTCAGCAAAAGATGAGTTGAAAGTGACTTTCACAGTGTGGCCCATAAACATCTTTCTAGATCTGTATAATGAAGAAAATAATTATATCAGGGTCATTACAGTTAATAAACGGGTATAATACTCTACTCCCGGTTGTTTTGCATATAGAAATGTTTTGTACCACGAAGTTTGCCAAGATTGTGCGACTTCTGCAATGTTTGGCATCATACATTTTCAAGATAAGTTAAAAGGGTATGGACAAAATGTCATTCGCCATATTGGATTTTATCCTTGTATATTATTTGAAATCTTTCTTTACACTGAGTAAAGACTCCAATGACAAATATGGATAATGGCCATGTCCCTGTATACAGCATAAATCGATAATTCAGAAAATCTGAAACCAAAGGCATACAAAATCAGGATAAAACAGGAACCAAAGCAAACAAACAAAAGCCACCACATGAAAAGAAGCGAACTCCCGATATGGGAGTGAGACCAGGTGCCCAGGAAGAGTAAGCATCTCCTGCTTGCATGCAACACCGCCGCTTCAATTCGGTAGAACTGTCACATCCGGTTACGTCCTTTTCGGAAGACATAAAGTACAATCTTTGGTTGGATGGTTCAATGGTCTATGACAGAATATCATCCACCATTCTGGAGAGTGGGACATCATAGTGTATGACGAGTTCCCCATATCGACCGTAGAACTTCCTCAGTGACGATGTTAGTCGGTCACAAACATATCCATGACTGAGAAGCTTATCTGAAAGACGCCTAGCTCTCAGAACAAAATCCGTATATTTGGTACTTACTCTGGCATAGCGTATCAACTGAGATATGAACACGCCATAAGCAGGCGATGAAGGGAAATTGCTACTCAGAAAAGGAAAGTTTGTAATGCTGAAATTGAAGTCGTCACGTTTGTCATAGAGTGAGGTGTTCATGTGACCATCAGTGCCGTAGGACAACATTATGTCCAAATAGGATGCTGAATTATTTTGTCTCTGTAGTTTCTTTGACTTCAAGCTCCGAAGGATAGATACTGCTCAGGAAATCCGCGAATTTTGGATTATTGATGGACAACACATCATCTATGTATCTTTAAGTGAAGTTGAAGTCAGAAGCTAAGTATCTTTTCATTTCAGAGACCAAAGATTGAATGAATTCAGCTTCCCACGAGTAAAGGAAAATGTCGGCAAGGAGTGGGGCACAATTGGTCCCCATTGGAATTCCGACAATTTGCTGGAAGACCTTTCCTCCAAACACCACAAAAATGTTGTCGATCAGAAAGTTTAACATCTGAATAATGTCTGTTTCAGTGTACTTATTTTCAGAATCGGACTTTTCTTTTACAAAGTAGGTTTTGTCATAGTTAACAACAATAAATTTGTATTTGCGATTACCGTTCTTACTTGTAAACGCATTCCTTATAATTTTGCGAGTCTTTCTTTCAATTTAGAATGCGGAATTGTAGTGTAAAGTGTCGAAAAATCAAAGACTTTGATCGAATGGACTCTACTAAAATGAGTGGATTTCAGATGTTCTAAAAGTTCCTTCGAATTCTTTAAAATCCACATCTGGTTGATACCACTGCGAGAATATACTGTCGAACAATATTTTTGAAGCCCAGATTTGATTTCAGATAAAACTTTGGTGAGTAAGATCGATACATATTTGGTAGTACATTTTGAGGAACCAGCGACGAAACGTTGTTTGCACGGATTCTTATGCATTTTAGGTATGCAGTATAAGTATGGTAAATCTAAATCTAAATTGTTAGTGTCGAAGCCAAAGGAAGCAAGAGCTAGTTTGTGGTTATCTATTATTTCAGAGGCAGAAAGGTTTATTGGGGTGAAAGTGGGATTTCCAGGTGTCGAATTCAAACCCAACTCTTTAACTAGGCTGTCGAAATAGTACTTTTTGAAAGTAAATGTGTAATTATTTGAGGCTTTGTCCGCTGGTGTGATGACATAATGTTCTTGGAGGTAGGTAAGCTCTGTGATAACATCAGGGTCTTTAAATATAGACTCGAATCTGGTGTTCACAGTTGATTTTAATTCTAGATAAAAGTATTCCTCTGATGGATTTTATCCATTCGGAAAGGGTGTCGAGCTGTACATCCTCTTTCTTTGCCCAACGTCTTGCATATTCCTCACAAGAGTCCATGATAATTTTGACATTTTGGTTCCATGTAAAGGACATACTTTCTCTGTATTTGGGACCCGTTTTTAACAATTCTCTCAACTTTAACTATTTTCATCCCAAGTATTCTCTACCTCAATAGCTACATTTTCCCATCTTTTTACGAAAAATTACACTTATTTTTTAACACTAGACCACTTTTAATTTGATAAACCGAACTGCACAGCTGCAACTCAGAAGAATTCTTGAATATAACTATAACTTACCTCAAACATTACATTGATTCTTAAACGTCTTCAAATTCAATACCATCATTTAAGAACAGATAAAGTTGCAGCATGGACCAGACATGCACGTTTCGGGTACTTAACCTTCGTCAGTGATCCTCAATCATTGCCAAAGAGTGTGAAAATGAGTATGTCCAAAAATGTACCGAAGGACGTAGCAGGATACGATAGGTAGGATATGATGCTGCATGATCCACGTTTTAAAAATTTCAAGACATTTTGATAACAGAAATTTTCGAATGCGTTGAAGAGACAATCAACCGAAGTTGATCAAACTTAGCTAACATGTGCCCTCGGAGACTCCTAGTCCACCAGCAGTGACAACCATTTGTCCTTCAATTTTGAGTACATGATCTCAAGATCTTATAAATCCCATGTTTACACAATACGGGGTCCTTTCGAACACGAATTTTTACAGGTAGCCATTTTCACGTGCCGATCCGCCACAACATAGTCAGATGAAATAAAAGATTATAAACATCCTTTGGTAATTCACTAGATTTTCGACTGTTTGTGATTCATTTATTACTATTTACATGATATCTCCTGGAAAAGTGGGATAGTCTTGTGAATTGCTGGTGACAAATAACACATGTGCATCATTCCGGGTATCCGCCTCTGGATTCCTTTCTATGTTGATATGACCACTAGCCCCCAGCGTGTAAAATGAAGATACCCGGCATTTTGAGAAAGTATGATCAAAATTGGAGGACAAATGTTTGTAGACATATGATCATAGTAACTTTTAAGTTAGGTTTTAGTATTAGTCATGAATTCTGCAGAACTGTAGCTGAGCTGCGCAGTTCGGTGCTTTAAGTTCAAATGGTTGTCGTGAAAAATATTGATGCAGTTTTTTGCTCAGAAAGATGGGAAAATGAAGATGCTGAGGTACAGAAAACTTAGTATTAAAATGGTAAAAATTGGAGTCATTATTTGCAGGACGGCAGATTTTCAATTATGCTTCACGTCAAATCCAATATGGCCAATAAACCTTTTTTCTCTCATACCCGCGTATGTGTTACAAAGTAAGCCAATGAAATACACATATGTGAGCTGCTTCTATCACATATCACGTGACGCTATTGTTTCGATTGTTTACGCTATTGTGACGTCATGATTTCAGCCCGCAAAACAAACAAGTTAGCGGCGACGTCACAATAAAACATCGATTTTAAGATCGTTTTACAATGTACTGTTGCGTTTTATTTTGAAAAGCCTATTCTAATGCACTCCGTTTGTAACGCGCATTTTGATTGGCTAAGCGATTAAAAAACTGCAAGGGGATTCACGTTTCACTGCAGTTTTTGCTATTACGTCATGCGTTGCTATGGCGACGTCGTTAAAAGCAGACGTTTTCTAGCTTCTTACTGACCAAAGCATTAGAATAGGGTTACCATACTGATGTTTCACAAAAACTGACAGGGTGTCGGCGAATCCTCTGTTAGAAATATCCGTTTTACCGCTTGGCTGACGCCTCGCGGTAAAACTCAATTTCTGACAGGGGATTCGCCGATACCCTGTCAGTTTTTGTAAAACACACGCATGGTAACCCCTAAATATTCGTAGTTTATTCTTATAGAATATACCATTTTTCGGGGGCGCTGAATTCGAATATCGCAAAATTTTCGCGAATAGATCAACTTGACATTTTTCAAGCCTCGGGTTTTATATGAATTTTAGACCCCTCGGGTGGAACCGATGTATCTTTCATAGAAGACCATGAAAGAGTCTTATAGTCCATACCACTTAAGTAGATCAGAAACAAAACGAAACATCTATTTAAAAAGTTGCAATTTTATTATACCCCAAATGCCATAATATTGTTTCAATGTAGAGTTGGTAATACGTGACTTTCTGTAACTACGTGTAGGGGGAATGTATACCTTTTGAATAAAATGCATATAGAGTACTTGTATACCCTCAAATTTTTTACACTATCGTAAACATTGATGGGTACCTTACAGTGTAAACATAACGGGGTACTAGATATAACGACCTTGTCATGTACATGAATTGAACAATAAATTTGCCTACTAACATCTTATGTGCCGCACAAAATTGCACTGTCATTCAACAAGATAGAGACTGGAGGTACATGTTATATAAGTTATCCATTATACCAATGCAACGAGGATAATGATAGTTAACTACATGTATATTGTTGTATTTTCCTTTCTCTTTTTACATGTCAACAAAGGAGAAAAATTATTTAATAGGGCAGTTAATAGGATGTAAGCGATTTCCAGGTGAGCTTTTCTTCTCTTGTAATATCTACGGTAACCAATTATAGTTATAATGTGTAATAATAATGTATAAAAATAATGTTTATAATGATAATAATTATAATGTATAATGTTATAATGTATGCTAACTAAATAACATTATTTCCCTTCATTTTCTCTAATGAGTTAAAGAAGATCCTGGCGATAATCTCAACAGCACTCACAGTAGAGCACAAAATTAAGCATCGACGGACCCCTAGCAAGCTAGAGGTGGGACCAGGTGCCCGGGAGGAGTAAGCATCCCCTGTTGGCTAGCTAAGTCTCGATAATTTTGTACGGAATATAAGTAACCAGTACTGATATTGTTTCGTGTACAATCAGTGAGTGAAATTCAAACCTAAAATCTGATTTCAAAATTCACAATAGGATAGACGGATGTTTTAGTAGATCCCTTGCTTCACAATAGGATAGACGGATGTTTTAGTATATCCCCTGCTTCACAATAGGAAAGACGGTTGTTTTAGTATATCCCTTGCTTCACACTAGGATAGACGGATGTTTTAGTATATCCCTTGCTTCACAATAGGATAGACGGATGTTTTAGTATATCCCCTGCTTCATACTAAGATAGACGGATGTTTTAGTATATCCCTTGCTTCACACTGGGATAGACGGGTGTTTTAGAATATCCCTTGCTTCACACTAGGATAGACGGATGTTTTAGTATATCCCTTGCTTCACACTAGGATAGACGGATGATTTAGTATATCCCTTGCTTCACACTAGGATAGACGGGTGTTTTAGTATATCCCTTGCTTCACAATAGGATAGACGGATGTTTGAGTATATCCCCTGCTTTACAATAGGATAGACGGATGTTTGAGTATATCCCCTGCTTCACAATAGGATAGACGGATGTTTAGTATATCCCTTGCTTCACACTAGGATAAACGGATATTTTAGTATTTCCCTTGCTTCATACTAAGATAGACGGATGTTTTAGTACATCCCTTGCTTCACACTAGGATAGACGGATGATTTAGTATATCCCTTGCTTCACACTAGGAAAGACGGATGATTTAGTATATCCCTTGCTTCACACTAGGATAGACGGGTGTTTTAGTATATCCCTTGCTTCACAATAGGATAGACGGATGTTTGAGTATATCCCCTGCTTTACAATAGGATAGACGGATGTTTTAGTATATCCCCTGCTTCACAATAGGATAGACGGATGTTTTAGTATATCCCTTGCTTCACACTAGGATAGACGGATAGTTTAGTATTTCCCTTGCTTCACAATAGGAAAGACGGATGTTTAGTATATCCCTTGCTTCACATTAGGATAGACGGACGTTTTAGTATATCCATTGCTTCACACTAGGATAGACGGATGTTTTAGTATGTCCCTTGCTTCACACTAGGATAGATGGATGTTTTAGTATATCCCTTGCTTCACACAAGGATAGACGGATGTTTTAGTATATCCCTTGCTTCACACTAGGATAGACGGATGTTTTAGTATTTCCCTTGCCTCACAATAGGATAGACGGATGATTTAGTATACCCCTTGCTTCACACTAGGATAGACGGATGTTTTAGTATACATGTATCCCTTGCTTCACACTAGGATAGACGGATGTTTTAGTATATCCCTTGCTTCACACTAGGATAGACGGGTGTTTTAGAATATCCCTTGCTTCACACTAGGATAGACGGATGTTTTAGTATATCCCTTGCTTCACACTAGGATAGACGGGTGTTTTAGTATATCCCTTGCTTCACAATAGGATAGACGGATGTTTGAGTATATCCCCTGCTTTACAATAGGATAGACGGATGTTTGAGTATATCCCCTGCTTCACAATAGGATAGACGGATGTTTAGTATATCCCTTGCTTCACACTAGGATAAACGGATATTTTAGTATTTCCCTTGCTTCACACTAAGATAGACGGATGTTTTAGTACATCCCTTGCTTCACACTAGGATAGACGGATGTTTTAGTATATCCCTTGCTTCACACTAGGAAAGACGGATGATTTAGTATATCCCTTGCTTCACACTAGGATAGACGGGTGTTTTAGTATATCCCTTGCTTCACAATAGGATAGACGGATGTTTGAGTATATCCCCTGCTTTACAATAGGATAGACGGATGTTTTAGTATATCCCCTGCTTAACAATAGGATAGACGGATGTTTTAGTATATCCCTTGCTTCACACTAGGATAGACGGATAGTTTAGTATTTCCCTTGCTTCACAATAGGAAAGACGGATGTTTAGTATATCCCTTGCTTCACACATTAGGATAGACGGACGTTTTAGTATATCCATTGCTTCACACTAGGATAGACGGATGTTTTAGTATGTCCCTTGCTTCACACTAGGATAGATGGATGTTTTAGTATATCCCTTGCTTCACACAAGGATAGACGGATGTTTTAGTATATCCCTTGCTTCACACTAGGATAGACGGATGTTTTAGTATTTCCCTTGCCTCACAATAGGATAGACGGATGATTTAGTATACCCCTTGCTTCACACTAGGATAGACGGATGTTTTAGTATACATGTATCCCTTGCTTCACACTAGGATAGACGGATGTTTTAGTATATCCCTTGCTTCACACTAGGATAGACGGGTGTTTTAGAATATCCCTTGCTTCACACTAGGATAGACGGATGTTTTAGTATATCCCTTGCTTCACACTAGGATAGACGGATGATTTAGTATATCCCTTGCTTCACACTAGGATAGACGGGTGTTTTAGTATATCCCTTGCTTCACAATAGGATAGACGGATGTTTGAGTATATCCCCTGCTTTACAATAGGATAGACGGATGTTTGAGTATATCCCCTGCTTCACAATAGGATAGACGGGTGTTTAGTATATCCCTTGCTTCACACTAGGATAAACGGATATTTTAGTATTTCCCTTGCTTCACACTAAGATAGACGGATGTTTTAGTACATCCCTTGCTTCACACTAGGATAGACGGATGTTTTAGTATATCCCTTGCTTCACACTAGGAAAGACGGATGATTTAGTATATCCCATGCTTCACACTAGGATAGACGGGTGTTTTAGTATATCCCTTGCTTCACAATAGGAAAGACGGATGTTTGAGTATATCCCCTGCTTTACAATAGGATAGACGGATGTTTTAGTATATCCCCTGCTTCACAATAGGATAGACGGATGTTTTAGTGTATCCCTTGCTTCACACTAGCATAGACGGATAGTTTAGTATTTCCCTTGCTTCACAATAGGAAAGACGGATGTTTAGTATATCCCTTGCTTCACATTAGGATAGACGGACGTTTTAGTATATCCATTGCTTCACACTAGGATAGACGGATGTTTTAGTATGTCCCTTGCTTCACACTAGAATAGATGGATGTTTTAGTATATCCCTTGCTTCACACAAGGATAGACGGATGTTTTAGTATATCCCTTGCTTCACACTAGGATAGACGGATGTTTTAGTATTTCCCTTGCCTCACAATAGGATAGACGGATGATTTAGTATACCCCTTGCTTCACACTAGGATAGACGGATGTTTTAGTATTCATGTATCCCTTGCTTCACACTAGGATAGACGGATGTTTTAGTATATCCCTTGCTTCACACTAGGATAGACGGGTGTTTTAGAATATCCCTTGCTTCACACTAGGATAGACGGATGTTTTAGTATATCCCTTGCTTCACACAAGGATAGACGGATGTTTTAGTATATCCCTTGCTTCACACTAGGATAGACGGATGTTTTAGTATTTCCCTTGCCTCACAATAGGATAGACGGATGATTTAGTATACCCCTTGCTTCACACTAGGATAGACGGATGTTTTAGTATACATGTATCCCTTGCTTCACACTAGGATAGACGGATGTTTGAGTATATCCCTTGCTTCACACTAGGATAGGCAGATGTTTTAGCATATCCCTTGCTTCACAATAGGATAGACGGATGTTTAGTATATCCCTTGCTGCCAAACTGTCTCAAAATAATGGGATGAATATACATATACTAGCGAGGTTTACAACTTTGTCGATTTCTGAATAGGTTGAAAATAATGGCAAACGTTTCAAATCACGGCATACGCGCATTATAGTTAGGTATTCTGACAGTTTATCCTTACCAACTCTATAGATGTCTTAATAATATATTCCTTCTCTTATATGTGGACTCTATTAACGGATGTCAGCATGTTGTTTCTCGTCTTCATCTGAAACAAATTCGGTAGACCTAGCTAAGCGGAACAGTTGTGCGAACGTAGAATTTGACAGTCATCAGTAGAAATACTCATTGGTTTGACCAATTTACGAAAAGACAATAATTATAATCTACACTATCTTTGCGTTCTAATACTCTGTACATTTTGTTGGCAGGATTAGGGTTATCTATAGTAAAAAATGGAGAAACATTCGCCAAAGGTTACGGCTACAGAGATGTCAACAGTAAGAAGCCGTTTGACGCAGACACAGTCTCTTGTGGTGGGTCCACTGGGAAAGCATTCACAGCTGTACTCCTGGCAATTCTCATGACTGAAAAAAAATAAAAATGGCCACAGGTCAGTAATCGATATATCTAGATAAATAGTTAAAAGAACAAATTCTCATTCCAACCTTATCCGACGGAACAAAACGTGGGAGATCAAGCCTACGATTACTGGTATTACTATATATTGTTGAAAATATTTATAAAAATGTGTAGTCAAATGTATATGTTTTTTCCTATGACATTTAGATATTAACAGTCATATGAGCAGTATAATGACGACTTTAGTTTTGATTTTGATACGTCATAGGACAGGTTTTTTTAGCTCACCTGAGCCGAAGGCTCAAGTGAGCTATTGTCATAGCGCGTCGTCCGTCGTCCGTCCGTCCATCCGTCCGGCGTCCGTCGTCCGGCGTCCGTCCGGCGTAAACTTTCACATTTTTTACTTCTCCTCCGAAACCACTGAACAGATTCTGACGAAACTTGACAGAAAGCAAGAACTCAACGTCCTCTACCAAGTTTGTGTTTTTGCTTTGTTATTTCACTTATTTCACTTGTGTGTTCCTTATGAGAAGACCTTTCTAAACATTCCATAATTTTTTACCTAGTGACCTTGCTCTAGATATTTAACCTATTTCCAATAAAAAATAATAATCCGCTTCGCAGGCGACACAAGTATTCCTTGGATTGCTATTTTTTCTTAATGGACTCTTTCATTCCCTACAGCCATCCAATTCCACCAATTATTGATTTAAATCTGAACAGTTTCTTGTTTCATGTATGCTGAAACATCCACCAGTAGGGAGTCTGGATAAGAAAATTGAATCCAATGATTTTGATTTTTAACATATTGAACTCTCGCCTCCCAAAAGGATTATATAGCGTTTCTACTTTAAAGGAGTACATATTCGATTTGAATTAAGAGATTCCCTGTTAAACGTTTCAGCATTTACAAAATATTTACATGGTGCAGATGTTTAACTTCTTCAAATTAACTAGCATCATTTTAGAGCAGATAAATGCAGTTTTGGAATGACAACATTACCATTTATCTTTTTTCAGCAAAAGATGAGTTGAAAGTGACTTTCACAGTGTGGCCCATAAACATCTTTCTAGATCTGTATAACGAAGAAAATAATTATATCAGGGTCATTACAGTTAATAAACGGGTATAATACTCTACTCCCGGTTGTTTTGCATATAGAAATGTTTTGTACCACGAAGTTTGCCAAGATTGTGCGATGTTTGGCATCATACATTTTCAAGATAAGTTAAAAGGGTATGGACAAAATGTCATTCGCCATATTGGATTTTATCTTGTATATTATTTGAAATCTTTCTTTACACTGAGTAAAGACTCCAATGACAAATATGGATAATGGCCATGTCCCTGTATACAGCATAAATCGATAATTCAGAAAATCTGAAACCAAAGGCATACAAAATCAGGATAAAACAGGAACCAAAGCAAACAAACAAAAGCCACCACATGAAAAGAAGCGAACTCCCGATATGGGAGTGAGACCAGGTGCCCAGGAAGGGTAAGCATCTCCTGCTTGCATGCAACACCGCCGCTTCAATTCGGTAGAACTGTCACATCCGGTTACGTCCTTTACGGAAGACATAAAGTACAATCTTTGGTTGGATGGTTCAATGGTCTATGACAGAATATCATCCACCATTCTGGAGAGTGGGACATCATAGTGTATGACGAGTTCCCCATATCGACCGTAGAACTTCCTCAGTGACGATGTTAGTCGGTCACAAACATATCCATGACTGAGAAGCTTATCTGAAAGACGCCTAGCTCTCAGAACAAAATCCGTATATTTGGTACTTACTCTGGCATAGCGTATCAACTGAGATATGAACACGCCATAAGCAGGCGATGAAGGGAAATTGCTACTCAGAAAAGGAAAGTTTGTTATGCTGAAATTGAAGTCGTCACGTTTGTCATAGAGTGAGGTGTTCATGTGACCATCAGTGCCGTAGGACAACATTATGTCCAAATAGGATGCTGAATTATTTGTCTCTGTAGTTTCTTTGACTTCAAGCTCCGAAGGATAGATACTGCTCAGGAAATCCGCGAATTTTGGATTATTGATGGACAACACATCGTCTATGTATCTTTAAGTGAAGTTGAAGTCAGAAGCTAAGTATCTTTTCATTTCAGAGACCAAAGATTGAATGAATTCAGCTTCCCACGAGTAAAGGAAAATGTCGGCAAGGAGTGGGGCACAATTGGTACCCATTGGAATTCCGACAATTTGCTGGAAGACCTTTCCTCCAAACACCACAAAAATGTTGTCGATCAGAAAGTTTAACATCTGAATAATGTCTGTTTCAGTGTACTTATTTTCAGAATCGGACTTTTCTTTTACAAAGTAGGTTTTGTCATAGTTAACAACAATAAATTTGTATTTGCGATTACCGTTCTTACTTGTAAACGCATTCCTTATAATTTTGCGAGTCTTTCTTTCAATTTAGAATGCGGAATTGTAGTGTAAAGTGTCGAAAAATCAAAGGCTTTGATCGAATGGACTCTACTAAAATGAGTGGATTTCAGATGTTCTAAAAGTTCCTTCGAATTCTTTAAAATCCACATCTGGTTGATACCACTGCGAGAATATACTGTCGAACAATATTTTTGAAGCCCAGATTTGATTTCAGATAAAACTTTGGTGAGTAAGATCGATACATATTTGGTAGTACATTTTAAGGAACCAGCGATGAAACGTTGTTTGTACGGATTCTTATGCATTTTAGGTATGCAGTATAAGTATGGTAAATCTAAATCTAAATTGTTAGTGTCGAAGCCAAAGGAAGCAAGAGCTAGTTTGTGGTTATCTATTATTTCAGAGGCAGAAAGGTTTATTGGGGTGAAAGTGGGATTTCCAGGTGTCGAATTCAAACCCAACTCTTTAACTAGGCTGTCAAAATAGTACTTTTTGAAAGTAAATGTGTAATTATTTGAGGCTTTGTCCGCTGGTGTGATGACATAATGTTCTTGGAGGTAGGTAAGCTCTGTGATAACATCAGGGTCTTTAAATATAGACTCGAATCTGGTGTTCACAGTTGATTTTAATTCTAGATAAAAGTATTCCTCTGATGGATTTTATCCATTCGGAAAGGGTGTCGAGCTGTACATCCTCTTTCTTTGCCCAACGTCTTGCATATTCCTCACAAGAGTCCATGATAATTTTGACATTTTGGTTCCATGTAAAGGACATACTTTCTCTGTATTTGGGACCCGTTTTTAACAATTCTCTCAACTTTAACTATTTTCATCCCAAGTATTCTCTACCTCAATAGCTACATTTTCCCATCTTTTTACGAAAAATTACACTTATTTTTTAACACTAGACCACTTTTAATTTGATAAACCGAACTGCACAGCTGCACCTCAGAAGAATTCTTGAATATAACTATAACTTACCTCAAACATTACATTGATTCTTAAACGTCTTCAAATTCAATACCATCATTTAAGAACAGATAAAGTTGCAGCATGGACCAGACATGCACGTTTCGGGTACTTAACCTTCGTCAGAGATCCTCAATCATTGCCAAAGAGTGTGAAAATGAGTATGTCCAAAAATGTACCGAAGGACGTAGCAGGATACGATAGGTAGGATATGATGCTGCATGATCCACGTTTTAAAAATTTCAAGACATTTTGATAACAGAAATTTTCGAATGCGTTGAAGAGACAATCAACCGAAGTTGATCAAACTTAGCTAACATGTGCCCTCGGAGACTCCTAGTCCACCAGCAGTGACAACCATTTGTCCTTCAATTTTGAGTACATGATCTCAAGATCTTATAAATCCCATGTTTACACAATACGGGGTCCTTTCGAACACGAAAAGGTAGCCATTTTCACGTGCCGATCCGCCACAACATAGTCAGATGAAATAAAAGATTATAAACATCCTTGGGTAATTCACTAGATTTTCGACTGTTTGTGATTCATTTATTATTATTTACATGATATATCCTGGAAAAGTGGGATAGTCTTGTGAATTGCTGGTGACAAATAACACATGTGCATCATTCCGGGTATCCGCCTCTGGATTCCTTTCTATGTTGATATGGCCACTAGCCCCCAGCGTGTAAAATGAAGATACCCGGCATTTTGAGAAAGTATGATCAAAATTGGAGGACAAATGTTTGTAGACATATGATCATAGTAACTTTTAAGTTAGGTTTTAGTATTAGTCATGAATTCTGCAGAACTGTAGCTGAGCTGCGCAGTTCGGTGCACTAAGTTCAAATGGTTGTCGTGAAAAATATTGATGCAGTTTTTTGCTCAGAAAGATGGGAAAATGAAGATGCTGAGGTACAGAAAACTTAGTATTAAAATGGTAAAAATTGGAGTCATTATTTGCAGGACGGCAGATTTTCAATTATGCTTCACGTCAAATCCAATATGGCCAATAAACCTTTTTTCTCTCATACCCGCGTATGTGTTACAAAGTAAGCCAATGAAATACACATATGTGAGCTGCTTCTATCGCATATCACGTGACGATATTGTTTCGATTGTTAACGCTATTGTGACGTCATGATTTCAGCCCGCAAAACAAACAAGTTAGCGGCGACGTCACAATAAAACATCGATTTTAAGATCGTTTTACAATGTACTGTTGCGTTTTACTTTGAAAAGCCTATTCTAATGCACTCCGTTTGTAACGCGCATTTTGATTGGCTAAGCGATTAAAACTGCAAGGGGATTCACGTTTCACTGCAGTTTTTGCTATTACGTCATGCGTTGCTATGGCGACGTCGTTAAAAGCAGACGTTTTCTAGCTTCTTACTGACCAAAGCATTAGAATAGGGTTACCATACTGATGTTTCACAAAAACTGACAGGGTATCGGCGAATCCTCTGTCAGAAATATCCGTTTTACCGCTTGGCTGACGCCTCGCGGTAAAACTCAATTTCTGACAGGGGATTCGCCGATACCCTGTCAGTTTTTGTACAACACACGCATGGTAACCCCTAAATATTCGTAGTTTATTCTTATAGAATATACCATTTTTCGGGGGCGCTGAATTCGAATATCGCAAAATTTTCGCGAATAGATCAACTTGACATTTTTCAAATTTCGTCCCTTTTCTTTCAGTTTTGTTTTTGACCCTTAGATATGAGAGAAAAATACTCTTTCATGTTCTTCTATGAAAGATACATCGTTTCCACCCTCGGGGTCTCAAAATTTTGCAAAACCCTCGGCAAGCCTCGGGTTTTACATGAATTTGAGACCCCTCGGGTGGAACCGATGTATCTTTCATAGAAGACCACGAAAGAGTCTTATAGTCCATACCACTTAAGTAGATCAGAAACAAAACGAAACATCTATTTAAAAAGTGGCAATTTTATTATACCCCAAATGCCATAATATTGTTTCAATGTAGAGTTGGTAATACGTGACTTTCTGTAACTACGTGTAGGGGGAATGTATACCTTTTGAATAAAATGCATATAGAGTACTTGTATACCCTCAAATTTATTACACTATCGTAAACATTGATGGGTACCTTACAGTGTAAACATAACGGGGTACTAGATATAACGACCTTGTCATGTACATGAATTGAACAACAAATTTGCCTACTTACATCTTATGTGCCGCACAAAATTGCACTGTCATTCAACAAGATAGAGACTGGAGGTACATGTTATATAAGTTATCCATTATACCAATGCAACGAGGATAATGATAGTTAACTACATGTATATTGTTGTATTTTCCTTTCTCTTTTTACATGTCAACAAAGGAGAAAAAGTATTTAATTTGGAACAGGAATCTGAAATTGATGATTTCATAGGGCAGTTAATAGGATGTAAGCGATTTCCAGGTGAGCTATTCTTCTCTTTTAATATCTACGGTAACCAATTATAGTTATAATGTGTAATAATAATGTATAAAAATAATGTTTATAATGATAATAATTATAATGTATAATGTTATAATGTATGCTAACTAAATAACATTATTTCCCTTCATTTTCTCTAATGAGTTAAAGAAGATCCTGGCGATATTCTCAACAGCACTCACAGTAGAGCACAAAATTAAGCATCGACGGACCCCTAGCAAGCTAGAGGTGGGACCAGGTGCCCGGGAGGAGTAAGCATCCCCTGTTGGCTAGCTAAGTCTCGATAATTTTGTACGGAATATATGTAACCAGTACTGATATTGTTTCGTGTACAATCAGTGAATGAAAGTCAAACCTAAAATCTGATTTCAAAATTCACAATAGGATAGACGGATGTTTTAGTAGATCCCTTGCTTCACAATAGGATAGACGGATGTTTTAGTATATCCCCTGCTTCACAATAGGATAGACGGTTGTTTTAGTAGATCCCTTGCTTCACACTAGGATAGACGGGTGTTTTAGTATATCCCTTGCTTCACAATAGGATAGACGGATGTTTTAGTATATCCCCTGCTTCATACTAAGATAGACGGATGTTTTAGTATATCCCTTGCTTCACACTGGGATAGACGGGTGTTTTAGAATATCCCTTGCTTCACACTAGGATAGACGGATGTTTTAGTATATCCCTTGCTTCACACTAGGATAGACGGATGTTTTAGTATATCCCTTGCTTCACACTAGGATAGACGGGTGTTTTAGTATATCCCTTGCTTCACAATAGGATAGACGGATGTTTGAGTATATCCCCTGCTTTACAATAGGATAGACGGATGTTTGAGTATATCCCCTGCTTCACAATAGGATAGACGGATGTTTAGTATATCCCTTGCTTCACACTAGGATAAACGGATATTTTAGTATTTCCCTTGCTTCAAACTAAGATAGACGGATGTTTTAGTACATCCCTTGCTTCACACTGAGATAGACGGATGTTTTAGAATATCCCTTGCTTCACACTAGGATAGACGGATGTTTTAGTATATCCCTTGCTTCACACTAGGATAGACGGATGATTTAGTATATCCCTTGCTTCACACTAGGATAGACGGGTGTTTTAGTATATCCCTTGCCTCACAATAGGATAGACGGATGTTTGAGTATATCCCCTGCTTTACAATAGGATAGACGGATGTTTTAGTATATCCCCTGCTTCACAATAGGATAGACGGATGTTTAAGTATATCCCTTGCTTCACACTAGGATAGACGGATAGTTTAGTATTTCCCTTGCTTCACAATAGGAAAGACGGATGTTTAGTATATCCCTTGCTTCAAATTAGGATAGACGGACGTTTTAGTATATCCATTGCTTCACACTAGGAAAGACGGATGTTTTAGTATGTCCCTTGCTTCACACTAGGATAGACGGATGTTTTAGTATATCGCTTGCTTCACACAAGGATAGACGGATGTTTTAGTATATCCCTTGCTTCACACTAGGATAGACGGATGTTTTAGTATTTCCCTTGCCTCACAATAGGATAGACGGATGATTTAGTATACCCCTTGCTTCACACTAGGATAGACGGATGTTTTAGTATACATGTATCCCTTGCTTCACACTAGGATAGACGGATGTTTTAGTATATCCCTTGCTTCACACTAGGATAGGCAGATGTTTTAGCATATCCCTTGCTTCACAATAGGATAGACGGATGTTTAGTATATCCCTTGCTGCCAAACTGTCTCAAAATAATGGGATGAATATACATGTACTAGCGAGGTTTACAACTTTGTCGATTTCTGAATAGGTTGAAAATAATGGCAAACGTTTCAAATCACGGCATACGCGCATTATAGTTAGGTATTCTGACAGTTTATCCTTACCAACTCTATAGATGTCTTAATAATATATTCCTTCTCTTATATGTGGACTCTATTAACGGATGTCAGCATGTTGTTTCTCGTCTTCATCTGAAACAAATTCGGTAGACCTAGCTAAGCGGAACAGTTGTGCGAACGTAGAATTTGACAGTCATTAGTAGAAATACTCATTGGTTTGACCAATTTACGAAAAGACAATAATTATAATCTACACTATCTTTGCGTTCTAATACTCTGTACATTTTGTTGGCAGGATTAGGGTTATCTATAGTAAAAAATGGAGAAACATTCGCCAAAGGTTACGGCTACAGAGATGTCAACAGTAAGAAGCCGTTTGACGCAGACACAGTCTCTTGTGGTGGGTCCACTGGGAAAGCATTCACAGCTGTACTCCTGGCAATTCTCATGACTGAAAAAAATAAAAATGGCCACAGGTCAGTAATCGATATATCTAGATAAATAGTTAAAAGAACAAATTCTCATTCCAACCTTATCCGACGGAACAAAACGTGGGAGATCAAGCCTACGATTACTATATATATTGTTGAAAATATTTATAAAAATGTGTAGTAAAATGTATATGTTTTTTCCTATGACATTTAAATATTAACAGTCATATGAGCAGTATAATGACGACTTTAGTTTTGATTTTGATACGTCATAGGACAGGCCGAAGGCTCAAGTGAGCTGTCGTCATAGCGCGTCGTCCGTCGTCCGTCCGTCCGTCCGTCCGTCCGGCGTCCGGCGTCCGTCGTCCTGCGTCCGTCCGGCGTAAACTTTCACATTTTTTACTTCTCCTCCGAAACCACTGAACAGATTCTGACGAAACTTGACAGAAAGCAAGAACTCAACGTCCTCTATTAAGTTTGTGTTTTTTGTGCCGATCGGTCAACAAATAGGGCCGCCAAGGGCTCTAATTGGCTGACACATTTTCGACATCTCCTCTGCAACCACTTCACAGAATTTCATGAAACTTCACAGGAAGGAAGTACTCAAGGTCCTCTACCAAGTTTGTGTTTTTTATGCCGATCGGTAATCAAATATGGCCGCCGAGGGCTCTGATTGGCTGACACATTTTCGAACTCTCCTCTGCAACCGCCGCACAGAATTTCATGAAACTTTACAGGAAGGAAGAACTCAAGGTCCTCTACCAAGTGTGTGTTTTTTGTGCCGATCGGTCAGCAAATATGGCCGCCGAGGGCTCTGATTGGCTGACACATTTTCGACATCTCCTCTGCAACTGCTTCACAGAATTTCATGAAACTTCACAGGAAGGAAGTACTCAAGGTCTTCTACCAAGTTTGTGTTTTTTGTGCCGATCGGTTAACAAATATGGCCACCGAGGGCTCTGATTGGCTGACACATTTTCGACATCTCCTCTGCAACCGCTGCACAGAATTTCATGAAACTTTACAGGAAGGAAGTACTCAAGGTCCTCTACCAAGTTTGTGTTTTTTGTGCCGATCGGTCAACAAGTATGGCCGCCGAGGGCTCTGATTGGCTGACTCATTTTGGACATCTCCTCTGCAACCCCTGCACAGATAATTATGAAACTTTACAGGAAGGAAGTACTCAAGGTCCTCTACTTAATTTGTGTTTTTCGTGCTGATTGGTCAAAAAATATGGCCGCCAAGGGCTCTGATTGGCTGACTCATTTTGGACATCTCCTCTGCAACCCCTGCACAGAATGTTATGAAACTTTACAGGAAGGAAGTACTCAAGGTCCTCTACCAAATTTGTGTTTTTCGTGCCGATCGGTCAACAAATATGGCCGCCGAGGGCTCTGATTGGCTGACTCATTTTGGACATATCCTCTTCAACCCCTGCACAGAATGTTATGAAACTTTACAGGAAGGAAGTACTCAACGTCCTCTACCAAGTGTGTGTATTTGGTGCCGTTCGTTCAACAAATATGGCCGCCAAGGGCTCTGATTTTCCGACACATTTTCGACATCTCCTCTGCAACCACTGCACAGAATTTCATGAAACTTTACAGGAAGGAAGTACTCAAGGTCTTCTACCAAATGTGTGTTTTTTGTGCCGATTGTTCAACAAATATGGCTGTCGAGGGCTCTGATTGGCTGACACATTTTCGACATCTCCTCTGCTACTGCTGCACATAATTTTTATGAAACTTTACAGGAAGGAAGTATTCAAGGTCCTCCAACAAGTTTATGTTTTTTGTGCTGATTGGTCAACAAATGTGGCCGCCGAGGGCTCTGATTGGCTAACACATTTTCAACATCTTCTCTGCAAAAAAAAAAAAACGCTGCACAGAATTTCATGAAACTTTACAGGAAGAAAGTACTCAAGGTCCTCTACCAAGATTGTGTATTTTGTGCTTATCGGTCAACAAATATGGCAGCCGAGGACTCTGATTGGCTGACACATTTTCGAAATCTCCTCTGCAACTATTGCATAGAATTTCACGAAACCTTGCAGCAAGCAAGTACTCAAGGTCCTCTGCCAAGTTTGTGTTTTTCTTGTCGATAGGTCAACAAATATGGCTTTTGAGGGCTTTGATCTGTAGAAGTATTTTTGTGACTTTTAACCCTTTATCTGCAACTCAGGTGAGCGATGTGGCCCCCTTGGGCCTCTTGTTTTACGATAGACGAGGATGTTACAGAACCCAATGTCCCTATCAGATGCGTAATTTGAAAGGATGATAGTGCTCAATATCCACAGTACAGTACATATAACTCGAACGTTTGTAAACAGATTATAATTAGTGTTAAATAAATGTAGTTTTAAAAAACTATAGTCAGCATATATCTAAACATATTTTCCAATATTTTCGGAAGCTCATATCTAATAAAGTTATCCTTTTACACTATTTTCATATTTTTACAGAGTAAATTGGAGGTCAAACATACAGGATATATCAAGTGGAGAGATCAGATTTAAGGATGAAACGAGGACATCTGAAGTCACACTTCTTGACCTTCTGACCCATAGAATTGGTATGGAAACAGTTGATCTACTATTGATCACTGGATATCCTGACAACATTGCCAATCGCAAAATTATTTCTCAGTAAGTTATAAATGATTTTAGTCAAGGTTTTTAGCTCTACTTGTCTCAGACCAGTCGAGCTTATGCAATCACCCTTCGTCCGGCGTCCGTCCGTCTGTCTGTCTGTCCGTCTGTCCGGACAACTCCTCTGAAACTGTTAGAGATAGAAAGTTAATTCTTTTTGCATTTTACTTGGACCATGGTCTAGTTGTGCACCTGACATTTAGTTTCAGTCCCTGACCCCCAGGGTCTTAGAAAATTGGCGTGGTCATTAAATTCTATGTAATCCTGTCCGGACAACTCCTCTGAAACTGTTGGAGATAGAAAGTTAATTCTTTTTGCATTTTACTTGGTCCATGGTCTAGTTGTGCACCTGACATTTAGTTTCAGTCCCTAACCCCCAGGGTCTTATACAATGGGCGTGGTAATTTAATTCTATGTAATCCTGTCCGGACAACTCCTCTGACACTATAAATGATGGAGACTTAATTCTTTTTGCAATATGATGGGTCTGTGGTCTTGTTGTGCACCTGATATTTTGTTTGAGCCCCTGACCCCCAGGGTCTTAGAAATGGGGTGTGGTCATTTTCTCTTATATAACTGTATGTAATCTTGTGCTCGCAACTCTTCTGACAATATAAATGATGGAGACTTAATTCTTTTTGCAATATGATGGGTCTGTAGTCTAGTTGTGCACCTGATATTTTGTTTGAGCCCCTGACCCCCATGGTCATAGAAATGGGTGTGGTCATTTTCTCCTATATAACTCTATGTAATTATGTGCTTGCAACTCCTCTGACACTCTAAATGATGGAGACTTAATTCTTTTTGCAATATGATGGGTCTGTAGTCTAGTTGTGCAACTGATATTATGTTTGAGCCCCTGACCCCCAGGGTCTTAGAAATGGGTGTGGTTATTTTCTCCTATATAACTCTATATAATCTTGTGCTCGCAACTCCTCTGACACTATAAACGATGGAGACTTAATTCTTTTTGCAATATGATGGGTCTATGGTCTTGTTGTGCTGATATTTTGTTTGAGCCCCTGACCTCCAGGGTCATAGAAATGGGTGCGGTCATTTTCTCCTATATAACTCTATGTAACATGTGGAGAAATGATGCCGCTTCTCTCAGTCAAGTGACGTAGTTCGGCGAAACTCCCATTAAAATCAGTTCGTAGATTTTCTCCGTTAAATCTTCGTTTTATTTAATTTCTGTTATTCATATTATTTTCAATTTGTTATGTAACGATGATTCATGACCTATTTTCAATTCTATAGGAAAACATAATGATTTTATACTAGAAAAAAGAGGAAATTTCGTAGAAAGAGGGAATTTTTAAAATACGTGGGAACCGCCGAAATCAGTTATCCGAAAAAATGAAGATACCTGACTTCATATATTTGTTATAAACTTTCAGTCGAGATGCCCGGAACATGAATTATAACACTAGAAACCTAAGAAAAAGGACATTGAAGTTGCCAAAACTCGCCAAATCATGCTGTATTCTTATGAAATTATAGTACAGCCTATGGGCGGAATCTTACTAATTTTCAACTCGTGTGGGAACCGCGAATTTATCACGGAAAATAAAGTTTTTTACATCAACTTCTTCAGAAAATAGCGGAGTATCATATCCATGCCCGGAAGCCGTTTAACAAACTTCGTTACAGTGATGCCCATATACGACAATTGTAATTTCAAATCTGGCTGCGAGCCATGACGTGACGTCAGAGTGGCATTATTTCTCCGTATGATCTTGTGCTCACAACTCCTCTGACACTATTAATGATGGAGACTAAATTCTTATTGAAATATTATGGGTCTCTGGTCTAGTTGTGCACCTGATATTATGTTTTAGCCCCTGACCCTTAGGGTCTCAGAAATGGGTGTGGTCATTTTCTCCTATATAAGTTAATGTAATCTTGTGCTTGCAACTCCTCTGACACTATAAATGATGTAAAATTAATTCTTTTTGCAATGGTTGGTCTGTGGCATAGTTGTGCACCTGATATTTTGTTTTAGCCCTATACCCCCAGGGTCTTTGAAAATGGGTGTGGTAATTTTTCCTATATAGTTGTGCTCTCTACTCGTTTAAAGCTATTAATGATGGGGAGTTAATTCTTTATCCAATATTATGGATCTGTAGTCTTGATGTGTCATTGATAGTTCATTTAAGCTAGCAGCCCTTGGCCCCTAGGATCTTGGAAAATGGGTGTGACATTCTTTTTAGAAATACCGGACTTTATCTCGGATATTATGAATTATGTGAGTGCTCATGATTATAGTTGCAGTATAATGGATATGTAGTTTTGTCATGCTACTTATAATTTGTTAGAGCGCCTGCTCCCTGTGGTCTTGGTTTAAAAAAAAAGAAAGGAAATTGATGTTTTAGAAAAAACAACCAGGAGAGCTACAGTCTCGTCAGAGACTTCTGGTTTCCTCACCAAAAGGGACTTTGACATCGGGCAGATACTTAATTGGGTCAAAATTATGTTGATGCCTTTCATGATACGTTATAAATCTGAACTTCAGGATTTGCACAAACAGTATGTCTTTGCTCCGGCAGACAAGGCAGCAAACAACACTATATAATCATTTGAAAGCGCTTTTACATATCAGTATTACTTTCGGAACTTTCTACCACTAACACTTATATCAAAAACATTTTACTAAAGCACCTGGATGAAAATTCTTCATTTCAGCTCTCAATTTCGAAATCAGTCGTACCAACTATTTACTTCACAAATCTCCTCACAATTTTTTTTCGATTTATTGTTAACTCGTGCAATTGTACTACTACAGTTTTATCTGGGAATTTGACATCAGCGTTAACTGCAATAAAAGATCACAAAATATTGCGAAACTGCATTCAATAATAGTGATATCAATTATTATCGGTCAGTAAAGTAGTCTGGTGATGTGATCGACAAATTCAAATCGTTTTCTATCTCATCATACGACTTCTCAAACATGTACACCACCCTCCCTCATGCGAAGATAAAAGATCGCTTGTCAAAAACTATTAAATTGTGTTTTGATCGAGAGGGTAAAACATTTTTGTTTACTTCTGACTCAAAAGGATTCTTTTCCTCAGTAGAATACAAATCATGGACTCAATCTGAGTTGCGAAATTAAGGCCTTGTTCTTTCTTTTAGACAACATTTTTGTAAGATTTGGTGACACTCTATACAGGCAAGTTGTTGGAATTCCCATGAGTACTAATTGTGCGCCTCTTGTTGCAGATGTGTTTTATACACATACGAAAATGAATTCATGCAAATCTGCAATAACTCACGAAATGACAACTTGAAATGTTTCAACCGCACCTGTAGGTATCTAGATGATATTTTGAATATCGATAACCCATATTTTGACCAATACAAAAGTCAATTTTATCCACCAGAGTTTACATTGAACAAAGCAAACACGGATGATACAGCTACACCACTTTTACACCATTTTTGGATCTATAACGGAGAAATTCAGACAAATGTTAAACGTCTTCAAATTCAAAGATATACGACAAAAGAGAAGATTTTGGCTTCATTTCCTTGGCTTGATGGCGATGTTCCAAGATTGTCATTGTACGGCATTTACATCTCTCAGCTCATCAGATATGCTAGAGCTTGCTCCCATGTTTTTGATTTCCATGATAAAAATAAACAAATTACAAAAAAGCTTATCTGTCAATGATTTAGATATCATAAACTTGTAAAATCTTTTTGAAAATTTTACAATAACTATTCTGAGCTTTTTTTCATAATTTGGGACAACTCCAGCATCAGAGTGCGGGAATTTCATTGTCTTCATTTTACGTTGACCTAATAAACAAAATCAGAAGGTGCGAGGGCAGATCAAACTCCAATCAAAAATGTAAGAAAATAGTCGGTCATACAAAAACACTGGGCATGGTACTGAACCAATATACAGTTTTGTACCGGTGTATTTCCCAACGTTGCATACTGGCCAACCGTGACAAGGGGGCTCCATGAGGGGCCTTGTTTAAATCTCGCCAGAGAAGACTAGGTCCTGATTCTCTCTTCCATCTGAAAGATGGTCAGACTTCGCAGGTGATTGATTTTGAGCTCGCTTCAGCCAGCTGAGCGCAGACTGTTATGCGCATAGCATAGAATTGTTTAGATCCATTTACATAGAATCTGTGTAACAAGAGGCCGCTGTGTTTGACTATCTCGTTTGAGATATCACCTTATGATTAGACGTTTTATGTTTATACAATAATTGTGCGTCTATGGAGACCTCGGTGTATCCGGATAAGTGGGAGGGTTGTGCGCACGTAATCCGTATAACCACATCATTTGCTTATAGCAGATGCACGTCAACAGTTGGCGTCGGGTACACATTGGTCTCCTTCCTTTTATGTGTTGTCATTATTGTTTGATGTTTCTGTATGTCTGTTCCGATTGTTTTGTATGATGTTAAAATTGGTGCGAAGGCAGATCAAACTCCAACCCAACATGTAAGAAAATAGTCGGTCGCCTGTTTTACCGAGGATCCTATTGTTGTGTTTTTGGCGGTTTGTAGGTTTTTTTTTTGCGGTTTGTAGTTTTGTCTGATGTCCTTTATATGTCGCTTTCTTGTGGGTTTGTTTTGCTGGATGAGCGCATGGTGGCCATGCTGGAGATCCTTCCCTTTTCTTCTTCATATTAGAATTCTATTATTCTTTTTCGTAAATGAAATGTCTGTTTTTCCTAACTTTCTCACAACTATTTCATGTAAATTATAATCATTGGCAGCAAGATCCTGTCTTAGAAGTACAAAAATTATGTATTTATATCTTTCATTATACCATATGGTTTACTGTAAACGTAGTATTTTCGCTGGGGGAAAATTTCGCGATTATAACATCAAGAGGGTACGCGTGGGGGGAATATTCGCGTTAAAATATCTTTCCCATTATAAGAATGCAGCGGGGATTTTTTTACGAGGGGGTATTTTTCGCGATGAATATGGATTCGCGAAAAACGCGAACATAACCCCACGCGAAAATTTCCACGTTAACAGTATAAGATTTGAACTACTCAATCACAATCATTGAATTTTAATCGACCAAAAGTAAAGAGAATTTCTGCAAGAACATTCTTTCGATATTTTTAGACTCGATTGTTAATTACTGTTAGTACTGGATTCAAATATACGAAAAATACTTCCAATGTATTAGAAGTAATTCAAGCATTGTGCTTGATTTCTCCGAGGTAATCCATTGGTGTTTTTTTTTCCAGTAAGGTGTAGCAGGTAGCCTCTGTTTAACATTCTCCAGAAAAGAGTAATATATTTGGTGTCAGAAATTAGTAATAAACTGACTATAATTGATGAAAGATTAGTATGAAGACGATCATGTTGTTCACCTTTGTAGACGTTTGAGAAATATGGAAACCATAGCGCCATTTCGGGAGGAGTTCATTTATAACAATCTTATGTACATGACGGCAGGGCATGTGGCAGAAATTCTGGGAGGCGCGTCGTTTGAGGAGCTGATAAGATCCCGGATATTTAAACCACTAAATATGACTGATGCCTCATTCATGGCAGATCTTGACTTCAATCAAAATGTGGCCAGACCTTACGACAAGGAAAACGATACTTTGTTGGAATCTGATACGTATCTGTACAGGTATGTCATATATATATATATATATATATATATATATATATATATATATATATATATATATATATATATATATATATATATATATATATATAGGATCTCAAATGAATTTCCATTTCATACGATGTATTATGAAACGAGTTGTGTGTTTTTATATCCCCGAGCCTTGGCGAGGGGATATAAAACGCACAACGAGTTTCATAATACATCGTATGAAATGAAAATTCATTTGAGATTCTTTTTATCACATGATATTGCCTAAAAATGTGCATTTCTTACGTGAAATCAACGTTTCGGAGAACTATAGAGGCGAACCACGCCGTGATGTAGATGTCGTCTGCTACGCCATGAGAAGTAGTGTCCCCATCGTATAGATATTCTGTGCGTAAGAGAAAAGTATTTCAATTTTGAATAGTATTTTAATGCAAGAATTAATTCAACAACAACAATTTTAATCATTGATATTGACTCCGGGTCTGAATTTAACAGTTGACCGATATTTGAAAGGTCACATTTGTCAAGGTTCATGTGATTAGGTTCCAAACTTGACCAATCGCATTCAAGCAGAGCGATATGTAACGTGTTATCATATCATATATTTATGAAATGGCTTTATGAAACTGCATAACGGGTGTATCATGTGATAAATATATATATATATATATATATATATATATATATATATATATATATATATATATATATATATATATATATTATGTAACAATAATCACTAGTTCGTGACAAAGCGAAATTTACAGCTATGAACATCAAAAGTAGACAGTGATTTCTTGAAGAGAACCTTAGTGTAAATGTAATTTAGGGATGTTTTTAGTCGGTGGAATGATTCGTACATTTTATTTTCTTTCTTTTTTTTTCTTGTTTTTGTCTGCTTTTCGCCTTACGTTTCTCGGATATAACTGCTGTATGGTTACATTTAGGAACATGTATGGTTAATTACAGGTCCATATTTTGCTGTTTTTATCTTACTGTGGTTGGTGATCATTAAAGAATTAAATGACACTTGGAGCTAGGAAAGTTAGTAACCTGGAAGTCGGAGACGTAGCAATATTAGTTACCCGTCCTATTTACTTGACAACAAGCTTCGAATCTAATTATTGTCATTTGGTGAAGGTCGAACACAAATTTCAAAAGTGGTGATGAAATGTGATATCTAAACAAAACAGTGATATCATTATGGAAATGAGCAAAATGAAAATCCCATGTAGAGATAAAATTAGGTACAGAGGAGAGTACTGAGCGTCACCAGCAGGCTAGCATTGTCCGTCACTTACACCGAAAATTCAAAAGGTCAAAACCGGTGAATGTATCAAATTTACTTTTTTTGCTTCGAACTTAAAATTTCTTTCAGCACTGAGATATCATAGTGAGTTATATTTCATTGTATATATATCATCCAATTTTTTTGCAGTGACAAAGTTAGTTGCTCAGAAATATACCCGTGGTTGAGTAGTTTTTAGCTCACCTGAGCCAAAGGCTCAAGTGAGCTATTGTCATAGTGTGGCGTCCGGCGTCCGTCGTCCGTCGTCCGTCGTCCGTCCGTCGTAAACTTTTAACATTTTCAACTTCTTCTCAAGAACGGCTGAAGGGATTTTGATGAAACTTGGTATGCATGAAGTACTAAAGGTCCTCTACCAAGTTTGTTCATTTCGGCTCGATCCCTTCAGGGGTGGATCCAGGGCGGGGTCAAATAGGCCCCGGAGGGTACCCCTCTTCAAAAATCTTCTCCAGTTCCACTGAATGGATTGAAAAACTAATTGTATCTATGTGATCTAGAAGGATGTATGATTCAAGTTTGTTCATTTCGTTAAAATCCGACAACTAATTTTTGACGCGTTTTTGACGTCTTTTCGGACTTAGTCAGAAATGCACATTTTTGCACTTTTTCTTTAAATAACTCAATAAGTGTATGATTTTACACACTCATTTACTACATATTTATCATATTTAACTTACTTAATGCTTTGATATGTATTTTATGCTTAAATTTTATTTTTTTGATTTTTTATGAATTTTTTTCTTATGTAAAAAGGAAGGGGGGGGGGGGTGATTTTCATACATTTTCTGCTTCTTTTCTATAACCACTCTTCAGATTGTCATGACAATTTGTAGGTATGAGGTACTCATGCATGGTACCCTACAAGTGAAAGAATTTTGTCCAGATATCCACTTTTGGATTTTTAAGGAATATTTTTTAAGATTGTACATAGGTATAATGTATGTTTTCTTACCAAAAAAGAAAAGAAATTCTCAAATCGCACCGGGTTATACACATTGATACTACTTTTAAATGAAGAAATTTTATTTGAATCACAAAAAAAAAAAAAAAAAAAAATGCCGTAATGATTAAAAGTACACAACTTTTTAAATATTTTTCAAAGCCATGCACCTGGTTCCGGACCGGAATTATTCGAATTTTATGATCTGAGGACCCATTTTCACACGTATTCTTCCACACATGTAGATGTCTCACACACTTTAAAACTATATTCAAAATTTTATTTCATCTGTCTAGTAAACAATCACGGAGAAGACAATTCAAGATAAACATTGTGTGTATTTTCCACCAATTGTTGAAAATAATAAGAAAATAATCGGAACTATTTGACAGGACAATGACCTAGATACGCATTCATTCATCTTCGTCCCCAAGGCGCATCGTATTCCGCTAGGCGCTTCATTGCAATACAAACCGCAAAGCAGTACTGCGATATATTTCAGGAGATACAGTGCAAACGGAATAGATTTTTATAATTGGAACACTTTCATAATCTGTATCTGTATCTGTATGGGTACGTTGAATTACCAATACTGGCTTGTGATCAACGGAATGAGAGAGCGCATAAACTTACTTAATCGCGCTTCAGGCTGAATCTAAAGCCTTCCACAGTCCTTGACAGCACTTGATGGTTATCCAGTTCGTTCCACTCTGTGACTGTACGTATGAAGAATGAGTTCTTCCTGATGACGGAATTACATGTAGGTATGTTAAAGGAGCGAGTATGGTTTGAGCTATGAACAACGTTCATAATGGTTATCATTCATGTACTTGGAACACTTGCATATACTTGTTATTATGTATAAAGTTTGCTCGAATTTCCTCTGTCTTAGACTCTCTTAGATGAAGTAATTTACGGACTGATTTCTTGAAGAAACGTCTAATGAGTAATCTCTTCCTCTGGATTTTGAGAATGCATAGGACATTTAATATCTGAAATTCTTGAAAATAAATAATTCCGTTCAGAGTTCCTGAAATCTTCCAATGAAATGTTGGACCACAGAAGCTGTTGTTTTAATAGAGAAAATAAATTATTATTCACAACCTTAAGCCACTGTGTTCGTCATCTTGTATGTATAATATTTCTAAGAGGAATACAGAGGCCTGAGGTTGTGAATAATAAAACATTTTCTCTCATAAAGCGACAGGATCCTGTGTTAAGACATTTGGGAATTTTTATCTGTTCAAATAATAGATACATAATGAGTTTTTATCAGACCAAATAACTTCTTGTCGGAAAATCCAATGCAACCGATACATTTCATGAACTCTCTCCGCTAACAACTTGCCCGTGTAACAGACCTATGATGAGGTAAAACAATTAGTTAACAGTAAATAACGATGTCGTAGGTCTGCTAGTTGGACAAGCTTAACAATTTCATGGGCCTTTTAATTTGTTTCAAACTGCGAAACCTTAGAGAAACCACTTGAGTTGTTGAACAGCGTATGCTGAAATGCGACGCTCCTTCTCGCCTGTTGAAATATGCATAGGCAAGAAGCGTCGCATTTCAGCATATTTACTGAAAATTATTTGTTCAAGTGGCTTCACTGGGTCATGAGGTTTGATACAACATACACTGCTTTTTTGGAAAACAAACTGGCACAATTTCTGCACAACTCACTTGAATTGTTGAATATTGGATCAAAACGATTTTAACTGTACGTTTCATGTATTTGAGATGAAATCAATACTATTCAAAAGCATAATTCATAGATTTTAGTGAATAAAGGCAAAACCGAAAAATCTTTGTTTTTTATGCCCCTGGAATAAAAGATTCGGGAGCATAAAGTTTTTGGCCTGTCCGTCTGTCTGTTTGTCTGTCTGTTTTCCAAAAAACTTTAACATTGGGCATAACTTTTGAATGGAAGCTGGTGATAGAGGTTTCATATTTCACATGTGTATTTACCAAAATTTTTGACCTCATGACCATAACCTTGACGTTTCACGTACTTCTCAGAAACTTTAACATTGGGCATAACTATTGAATGGTTATAGTGATAGGGCTTTCATATTGTACATGTGTATTCCTTGTGACAAGATCTTTCCATTGATACCAATATTACGCTGACCCTGACCTCTCACATACTTAACAGAAAATGGTGTTTATACTAACAAAGATGCCGCCGGGGGCATTCTCGTTTCACAAACACAGGCTTTATAATTTCTGGCATGCTAGCTATCAATAATGAAAGGTTTTGTGTTCAATTTTAAATAAACTTAATTTGTGAAATCATTTCATTGTTTTATTCTTTTTCTCTGTCAGTATGTCAGTTAGAGCGTGCATGGGTATCAGGTGAGCGTTGTGCCCCCTGGGGCTCTTGTTTCATGTAGTCGCCTTGCTCTCATTACGAAGTCCTTGTAGCTGATACTGCTCTGGAATAGCATTTTTAAAAGTTGCGGCATCAAACCAATATAGGCAAGGGACGAAGAATTGTTGTTACTCGGGAAAGGTAGATTTTAATTCTGAAGTTGACATATGTTGAAATTTTTAGGTGACGAATGTCGTCAAAAAATATAGAATTATATTTTTCATGAAGAGCCCATGCTTTCGCTATGGTCTCCTTCACTTTAAGCCGTCCCAAGTCGGCCCGGATTGCACATTGTTCTCGTTGGTTTATGTGTAGTCTTTTGTATTTCATATTTCTATGTCGTATGTCTCTTTTGCCTCTCTTGTTGTGCGTGTCTACTCTGTGTTTTCACATAAGGTGTTTTGGGGCTTTGCTGTGGGTACTACAATTGATCCCCACTTTGTTTAGTTTACACGGATAGATTGTGCTAAGGTATTCCGCAATACTTAAATTATTTATCGAGAAAACATCGTCAGTGTATCTGTACTTGATAGAAAATTGAAGGCTTTGTGTTTTTTTCTGCGAGTGAGCAAGGAATGAACAAACTCTGCCTCATATTAGTATGCATGTAAAGAAGTATCAGCAAGAATTCAAGAAGATAAGCACAGCTCAGTGGTATTGCCGCAATTTGGTGAATTTGATTAAGTTTTCCTCTGATTCTTTATTGATAGAATCAGAATTTTCCTCAAAAATGAGTTTTATTTAATTTGCAAAAATTGAATTTGAAAGTGCGATTTTGCTGCTAAAGACATTTTCAATGATTTTCAAAAGCTGTGCCTTATGAGAAAGCTGTTATTATGAAATTAATTTTTCGAATCGTTTATTTGTAATCTTACTATCCTTCATCCGTTCTTTCTATGATATGTCAACAGTGTACACTATGGCACCTTCGGTGTCACTTACGTACCTAACAATTTTTCAACACTCAAACTCCTTGGGCACTTGCGAAAGTTTGTTACCGGTCGTCTATTCGTTGTGGATACATAATCCGCTTTCTCGGTGGTTGAAAGATTTGGTTGAAACTTATGAAAATGGCCATTTTGAAGGAGAATGAGACGATTTTGCCTGTAACCGGTTTAGTTGTGCCATTTAAACACAGTGCTTTTGAGTTTAAATCACATAAAACATTCTAAGATGTTCCATGATATGTCCATTTGAGTTGCAGGATATGTATATGTATAATAGTAATCCCGAAGGAGCTGACTCATTTTCTCCTTATTTCCCATAGGGTGCATTCTCTTTCTCCCGCTGGTACTGTGTGTGCTAGTCCACGTGATTATTCAAAATGGCTGATGTTTTTGCTCAGCAACGCGACGACTATTGATGGAGAGAGATTGATAGAGGATTCGTTATGGCGGGACATGTGGAAGGGGAGACAGTATATTGGAGACGCCGCGGAAACTTCATATAACCTGTATAAGCCATTCCCTTATTTCCGGTCAGCAAGTTCATATGCAACGGCTTGGTTCCGTTCAAACTACAGAGGTAATTGTATTAGCATGTCTCAATGATCTTGACTGTAATGTTTAACGTCTTCAAATTCGTTAGCATCATTTTAGAGCAGATGAATATACAGCATGGATCAGACATGCACGTTTCGGGTTTTTAACCCTCGTCAGTGATCCTCAATCTAAACAATGTAATATGGCCAAAATCTTTGAAAATTATTCCCTAAATATACCGAAAGACGTAGAATGATGGCTGGGATATGATGCTACAGGACCCAGGTTTTAGAAATTTGAGAAAATTTTGGAAACGGAGATTTTGAAATGCGTTTGAAGAAACGACCAACCGATATTGATCGAACTTGGCTACATGTGCCCTCGGGGACTCCTGGTCCACCAGCAGTGACACTCACCAAGTGGTACAAATGATTAACGTCTTCAAATTCATTAGCATCATTTTAGAGCAGATAAATTAACACCATGGACCAGACATGAACGTTTCGGGTATTTAACCCTCGTCAGTGATCCTCAATCTAAACAATGTAATATGGCCAAAATCTGTGAAAATTATGTCCTAAATATACCGAAAGACGTAGAATGATGGCTGGGATATGATGCTACAGGATTTATATGAATCAGCTAGCCATGGTCCAACCTAAGTCCTAAGCCTTTTATGTTATCCTGAATTTAATCATTTTATTAACCATGGTAATGAGGTATAAAATATACATTGTATCTAAATCCAAACCAAATTGTCGAATAGTTGTCTTTGGATAAGAAGTTACCATGGAACTATAAATTATTGTAAAAGCTTAAGGAATTTGATTTTATATTTCTTGTTTTATACATCACATAAATGTAGGAAGAGAGATGTTTTAATTAATTTCGACTTATCCTGATGTACTCTACTCATGAATTCCTTACTTATTACTTTCTGAAATTTGATCTAGTAACAACACGTATATACCTTCAACAGCTTATATGTTCACCGAATGACTTTATAATGACTTAATAGGTGTTAGAAAGGACGGCGGTGGGGGACAAACCAGTCTCTAACCTCCTGAATTTCTATTTGTTAATCATAAATTTTATAATTTTATTAACGGTACAACTTAAGGATGCTTTCTCCTGGCGAGCTGAACAGAAAACGTTCTAGATGACGGGAGATAACTCCTCATGTCGTAAAAGAAAGATGTACGTCCTTTGTTTTTTCTGTTCACTGCATCAAATTCAACAGCATGGTTAAATGGAGTTGTTTGAGGATATATTTGTTATTTTCATAAGTATAAACATTTTATGTTATCTTTTTGCTTTAAAAAAACCTTGTTCAAATAACATTACGTCACTGCGAGAATCTTTGACGTCACGCAGCAAAAATGACGTTCGTCTTCCCGCCATGAATAAAACAGATAAATAACGCTGCAGGAAAGGGATGTAATGTTTGATTACTTATATTAAATAAGGCCCTTTCACATCAGCCTTACCGCAGCCATACGGTCTCTGCGATCCTGCACGCCGTACGGCTGCACCATAACTATTCGAGACCGCCGTAAGAATGCGGCACGAAATATTTTAAAAGAGTTCGTAGTGTTAGATAACAGACTTTTTTGTGCGACTGTCGCATTGAAGACGTACGGGCATTTCACGGCTGACATGCGTCATAAGAGAGGAAGACTTTATAAAAGAAAAGATAAGGCACGCATTTTTCATCCAAAAAAAATTCCGAATCATGTAACCCCATGGACTGAAACAAAAATATTGATAATCCGGTTGGGGGGGGGGGGGGGGGCTCCGCAAATTAAAGAAAAAAATGCTATGAAAGATAAAAATAAACTTGCACGGCGTACAGCTTCCTCCGACAAACTAAACGTGTGTCATGGGGTGTGTGAGAGAGAGAGGGTATATTACATCTACATGTTCTTTAGACATATTTATCGATAACGTTGAATTAGGGGTTACCATGAGTGTGTTTTACAAAAACTGACAGGGTATCGGCGAATCCCTGTCAGAAATTGAGTTTTACAGCGAGGCGTTTGTAAAACATCAGTATGGTAACCCTATTCTAATGCTTTGGTCAGTAAAAAGCTAGAAAACGTCTGCTTTTAACGACGTCGCCATAGCAACGTATGACGTTATAGCAAAAACTGCAGTGAAACGTGAATCCCCTTGCAGTTTTTTAATCGCTCGACCAATCAGAATGTGCGTTACAAACGGAGTGCATTAGAATGTGGATTTAAAAATTCAGAAACAGTCATCCTTTTCCGATTGTCCTAGGTTATCGAATATATTCTGCGGTCGGAGAGTTCCCTCGTCTACATACGTATCCTTGTTCTTTATTTGCTGTTTACATTGTACATTAAACACAGGAAAGAACAAAACAGAAAAAAAAAAGAAAAAGAAAAATAGTCAGAAGACAGCGCCGCGCGCTGTGTATAGGTTTTTGTAGAAAAAGTGAAGGTTTATACAGTAGCGAGATATTGGCGGGTTTGTTAGAAATAGGTCAATCTCAAAGGTCAAGGTCACTACATCAAAAGTCAAGGTCCATAATGAAAGGTCTGTTAATGATTAATTTACGTGTGAAATATCTGCCATGTTTGTGGAAATTTAAACATATTTATCAATTAATATGCAAAAAAAATGTTTCGGTGAGTTCAAGACGGGGGGGGGGGGGGGGGGGGGCTGAACCCCCCCCTTTCCCCTAGCTATGCAAAAAATATGTTTAATGTCAGATTATTAGAATGTATATAAATATTCACATGAAAGTACATGGAACAGCTATATAGAACCAAACATAATCAATAAAACCTGTACGTATACTGTTGGCAATATGGTGTTTTTTCCATTTCCTGTATCATTTTGAAAGAAGGGGGGGGGGGGTAGGGTAGCAAAATGGGCCAAAACTTTTTCCCAATGCATAACTACCCCTACTTTTTCTTTCATAAAAACATGCTATAATGTCCCTAGATACACTATGTGAAGTTTTAAAAAAAGTTTGATGGAATTACATTTTTTATCAGCATTTTAGTGCCAAAAATCTGTTTCTTACGTTACTTTAAAAATTGCCATATGAGGTAAGAATTTGCTAAAAATTTCATTCCGTTACATCTTGTGTCATAAAAATTGTATTCAACAGTAGTAAAGTAATGTATTCTAATATATTTGAGTAATCCAATTCAACAATTCCATAAGAATATATATATTTTAGATTTTATGAGTAATATTTCGCCTATTTTCAATTTCACCACAATATTCTGAGATGGTTGAAGAAGGGTATATTTGATGGCAAATATCTGACATAAAGTCCATATCTTGGTATCCTTTTCTGTTTGTTTTATTATTTATCGGGTCAAGTACTATTGAAATATAATGGTAAGAAAAAAAGTTTGATGCTTTTGAATTCGAGATCTCAGAAGAAAGCATCCTTAAATGAAGTCTTTTCTAACTTATTTACGTTCGATAACGGTACGCAGATTTAGCGGTTTTATGTAACGTCGTTTTGGCGCTTTACGCATTGTTGATTGTTTTCTGTGACATTTTGTTCATTTTACGCTGGGCTTTGTTTACCAGCAGTAATGGATATTACGTAGAATTTTTTATATTCGTGCTTTTCGACTTGATAAAGGCCGAGTAGCCGAAAAGTTGTGGATATATCTAGAGTGTTCATTGTTATTTATGACTTTATAATATTCAAAGTCATTTCATATGCAATGGCAGTCCTTCTTATCAAAATGAGTTGGATCCAATATAAAACCTCATAGATACTAAAATATGTTGGAACTATATTGTTAAACGTCTTCACATTCAATAACATCATTTAAGAACAGATAATTTGCAGCATGGACCAGACATGCACGTTTCGGGTACTGAACCTCCGTCAGTGATCCTCGATCTAAAAAATGTAATATGACCAAAGAGTGTGACAGTTATTATGTCCAAAAATGTATCGAAATACGTAGCAGGATGGCTGGGATATAATGCTACTGGACCCACAGTTTAGAAGTTTCAAGAAATTTTGATAACAGAAATGTTCGAATGCGTTGAAGAAACGATCAGCCGATGTGATAGAACTTATATAATATCGCATATAGAATTAATGATCGATTGAATTGTGTACAGGAAAATTAAATCCTTCGCATGGAACCAAAATTTCAAAATTATCATGGACTCGTGTGAGGAATATGCAAGATGATGGGCTAAGAAAGAGGATGTACTGCTAGAATCCCTTTCCGAATGGATGAAATCTATCAGAGGGTTACTTTTATCTAGAATTTACCACTTACAATCGGATGTGAACATCAGTTTCGAGTCTATCTTTAAAGACCCTGATGTTATTACAGAGCTTACTTACCTCCAAGAACATTATGTCATCACACCAGCGGACAACGCCTCAAATAATTACACATTTATTTTCAAAAAGTACTATTTCGACAGCCTTGTTAAAGAATGGGGTTTAAATTCGACACCTGGAAATCCAACTTACACCCCAATAAACCTTTCTTCCTCTGAAATAATAGATAACAACAAATCAGCTCTCGCTTCCTATGGCTTTGACATAGACACTTTAGATTCGATTTACCATACATATATCGTATACCTAAAATGCATAAAAATCCGTACAACGTTTCATCGCGCTGGTTCCTCAAAATGTACTACCAAATATATATCGATCTTACTCACCAAAGTTTATCTGAAATCAAATCTGGACTTCAAAAATATTCAAAAATATTGTTCGACAGTATATTCTCGAAGCGTTATAAACCAAATGTGGATTTTAAAGTAGTCGAAGGAATTTTTAGACATTTGAAATTCACTCATTTCAGTAGAGTCCATTCGATCAAAGCCTTTGATTTTTCGACACATTGCACAACAATCCCACATTCTATATTGAAAGAAAGACTCGCAAAACGTATAAGTAATGCGTTTACAAACATGAACGGCAATCGCAAATATATAAATTTATTGTTGTTAGCCATAACTAAACCTTCTTTGTAAAAATAAGCACACTGAAACTGATATTACTCAGATGTTGAGCTATCTGATCAACAACATTCTTGTGGTGTTTGGAGGAAAGGTCTTATAACAAATTGTCGGAATTCCAATGGGAACCAATTGTTCCCCACTCCTTGCAGACATTTTTCTTTACTTGTACGAAGCTAAATTTATGCAATCTTTGGTCTCTAAAGGGAAAAAATACTTAGCTTCTTACTTTAAGTTCACTTACAGATATATAGACGATGTGCTGTCTATCAACAATCCAAAACACTGCATAGACAAATAATTTGGATATAATGCTGTCCTACGACACTGAGGGTCACATGAACACCTCACTCTACGACAAACGTGACGACTTCAGTTTCAGCATTACAAACTTTCCTTTTCTGAAACAAAGGAGGGGATCATTTTCTGAGTAGCAACATCCCTTCATCGCCTGCTTTTGGTGTGGTTATATCTCGATTGATACGTTATGCAAGAGCAAGTACCAAATATACAGATTTTGTTCCGAGAGTTAGGCGTCTGTCAGGTAAGCTTCTCCGTCAGTGATACGTTTGTGATCGACTAACATTGTCACTGTGGAAGTTCTATGGTCGATACTTGGAACTTGTCACATACTATGATGTACCATTGTCAAGAATGGTGGATGATATTCTGTCTTAGACCATTTGAACCATTCAACCAAAGAGTATACTTGTATCTTCCGAAAAGGAATTAACCGGATGTGATTTCTGCCGAATTGAAGCGACGGGTTTTGCATGCAAGCAGGAGATGCTGTTTCCTCCTGGACACCTGTTCTCACTCCCATATTGGGAGTTCCCTTCTTTTCACAGACGAGGGTTGAGTACCCGAAACGTGCATGTCTGGTTCATGCTGCAAATTTATCCGTTTATAAATGATGCTTGAATATGAAGACGTTTAACTTTTGAATTACTTGGTGAGTGTCACTGCTGGTGGACCAGGAGTCGCCGAGGGCACATGAAGCCAAGTTCCATCAACTTCGGTTGATCGTCTGTCAAGATTTCTTCAACGCATTCAAAATTTTCATGTACCTAAATTCTTGAAATTTTTAACACGTGGATCCTGTAGCATCATATCCCAACCATCCTGCTACATATTTCGGTACATTTTTTGACATAATAATTTTCATCCTCTTTGGCCATATTACATTGTTTAGATTGAGGATCACTGACGAGGGTTGAGTACCCGAAACGTGCATGTCTGGTCCATGCTGCAAATTTATCCATTTATAAATTATGCTATTGAATATGAAGACGTTTAACATTTATATGCCTTCGGTCTATGATTTTCTGAACTATCGATTTTGTACTGTGTATTGGGACATGGTCATTGTCCATATTTGTCATTGATAGAGAGAGTAAAACGTTTATTTGTGTATCTGTATTTTTCCGAAACTGACAACAAATACAAACATAAGGATGGAATGAATCCGCAAGAATTGAAGCTGAACAAACCAAACGTGACTAACACAGAAATACCACCGAAATTCGGTTGTATACTGCAACAAAGTGTTCCATCAAAAATGCGTCACACTCAGCACACACTCTGTATGATACTTGAACAATCTACAGCCTGGTACCTGTGCATTCTCAGGAGTTGCAATCTTACTGACTTTGACGACGGGACTCTATAGGAGACATGACCCTGGCCGTCTGTCCTCTTTATTAGTCGGACTCCTCCGGTAATTGCATACATCAGTTCGCCCCAGCCGGCAGAGCACAGAATGTTTTTGCAAGCCTTTATATATTCGATATCCATTTACATATCCATCTACATGTATTTATTACTAGGGTCCAGCGTTTAGCTGCCTTGTTTGTATACTCGGCTTTAAGAAAGGAGGCTATCACACACAACAATGTTGCGTTCTTCGAGACCTCCTGATGGTCGAACAAGTGGGGTGGTTGTGCAAACATACTTCGGAAAACCACATTATTTGCTACTAACGTGGCAAATGACCGTCCCTAGTCTGCACTCGTTTGTAATTTAGCGTAATCTTATGTGTTTGGTCTTCCTTGTCCCTCTGATATCTCTTGTTGTGTTGGTCCACACTGTGTTTGGTCTTCCTTGTCCCTCTGATATCTCTTGTTGTAATTGTCCACACTGTATTTGGTATTTCTTGTCCCTCTGATATCTCTTGTTGTGTTTTTCCACTCTGTGTTTGGTATTTCTTGTCCCTCTGATATCTCTTGTTGTGTTTTTCCACTCTGTGTTTGGTATTCCTTGTCCGTTAGGTGTCTATTGTTGTGCTTGTCCACCCTATGTTTGGTCTTCCTTGTCCCTCTGATATCTCTTGTTGTACTTGTCCACTCTTTTTGGCATTTGTATGTTTCAGTTTTACTGTGTGCGCTAAACCGAGCTTCTCATGCGTATCAAAATGATTTTTCACTATCATCACTTAGCACAATCGTTGGCGCTATCCAGATCTGTTTCATATAAAGAGAACAAAAGATATATGGGTCATTATAAAAAAAAGTCACAATTTGAATTGAATCATATCGAAAAAAAAAGAATATTTTGACTTGAATTTCCATTTATTAGAGTGACAGATCCCTTTCGGATACTAATGTTGGGCTTGATAGAAATTCAACATATTTTTATTTACTGAAACAAACATATGTACGTAGAAGTTTTGGTGTCAGTGATGTTACCACCACGAATCATGGAAATTGTCTAAATTTTTTTCAAGATATGAAAATTAGATATTGCAAGTTCCAATGTTCTTAAAAAATCATGCTTAGGAACATGCCTTTACAAATTGACAAAAGGTAATTGAAATAGAATTTACTCGAAAAATGTAATAGATATACATATCAAAAACAAATAAAAAATTCTCAATTTATCATTAAAGTGGGAAAACGAATAAAAGAAATCTTTTGTGCATGAAAGATTGACTTTATTTGACATTCAATGCATTGTAGATGGAAATTAAAGGTAGTAACACGATGGACTTCAAGGTAATATGAAGGACAAAAATGGTAACATCAAGGAAAATTGCACATATAAAGAAAATGTTTTTATTGTCATAATTATATTCTTGACAAAGTTCGGCTTAAGTTTTATACAATTTCATTTTGACATATGAAATATTGACCAGCATATCATAAAAATCTGATTGAAGTTAAGAATGTCCATGATGTTACCTAAAAATGCCCATGGTGTTACTTTGTCCACACAAAATCTCCTTTTACCATGAAAAGATTTGTGAGAATATGCTTTCATCGTGACAACACCTTATGCTGAGTGAGAATGAGGTCTTTTGAACAATTAAAACTGAGGTAGAATATAATTCCTCCTTAAAAAAGCTGAAATATTAGTTCCGTGATGTTATTAAGCAATGTCCATGATGTTACTGGTATAAGAAATCAATCTTGTGTCCTAATTTTTGTATATTTATTTCTATATTTAGTAAGAGAATGTATAAAATAGATTGTGTGTCGTATCTCAGAAGTAATTATTGAAAAGGGGAAGCAATATTGTATATTTTTATGTCCAAATGTCTCTCATGTTACAATCAATGTTCAGTGATGTTTCCCTGAAAGTAACATAATGAACAGTAACACCACTGAGTTACTAGACATAAATTTGAAAATTTATAATGTATGGGTATTTCAAATACTTAATCGAATTAGTATGGTGCAAATACCTTGTGACTTATCACTTTGTTAAAACAAGTGCTTTCAATAATAAAATCTAAGCTCTAAACTTGATGTAACATCATGGACAATATTTGAAATTACCATGTCAGTGATAGGTGATTTCTACTGCATTGCTCAATAGTTGCATGTCCTACATTTCTTCTTTTGGCCTCTTGTCAAAAAGTAAATATATGTTTTTACAAAAATGCTCTGACAACAATTCTCTTACAAGAAGATTACCTCAAAAATAACAAAAAAACCCCTCTGAGTAACAGCAAGGACGCGGCGAAAGTTACATGAAAAAATTTGGTAAATATCTTTGTTTATTTTCAAGTTTTGTTAGAAATTGACTCGTTTGTGTATTAGAATGTATAGACTTATATGAAATGATGTACATAACGTAGTCATGACCATGATCATGTATGTAAAGAAGCTAAAATTTGTGTTGAAAGCTTTGGACTCAGCCAAGTTACTGGTAACATCAATGATATTTGCTATACTTTCATGTGAATATGGCAAGGTTAATGATGTTGCTGGAATTCAAAAAGTCGATCCATCACTAAAGAATGAATAGTGCGCAGGTACCTTTTCCATCACATGACAATTTGATACATCAATGTAACAAAAGTTGGCAGCGATGTAACAAACGTTGACAACAGTGCGATTAGGGGAATCCCCAAAAAGTGGCATCGAAATTTTGTAAATTTAATTTTTAATGAAACCTCAATAATTTATATATTTTTGAAAAGGTATTTCCGAGGCGATCGTTTTAAAGTTTATTTCAGTAAAATCGGACTTGAACATGTTGAAACAAAAAAGTTATTAGCAAAAAGAACTTTGATGACCAAAAAAATTTAATTGTGTGTGAATTTATTTCTAAGTGATAAATTGGAGTATTGTAGTCGTGTTTGATATCATTTGAATTAGAATGAAGTCCTACAGATGAACATGAAGAGAAACTGCAAAAAAATGTTGAAATAAACCATTTGTATTTTACGGCTGAGTTTGTCGGCACCTCAAATGTTTGCCGATCGTTGCCGAATATCAGCACATCATAAGTCATTGGCAAACAGCGTAATTTTGAGAAGAAGTAAGCAGTTATGGGTTTACAACCTTAAATTAGAGGTATCATAACCTTGTATTGTATTTGACAAGAAAAAACCGGCGTAAGTAAAGCAGATTTTCTTCCAGTATCGAGTTACAGAAATTTGGACATTTTTTGATAATGATCGATCCATGTGATCGAATTCAAAACTATAGCGTTTCTGTTGTGAGCATTAGACATATTCCTCCAATTTAAGCTATCGACATTTTTGTTGTTGTTGTTGTTTACTGAAACTAAGATCTCTAAATGAAAAGTTACATAAAAAAGAGTTCAATCATGTTGCTAAATAGAGCAGAGACACTCTTTTACATAGTGTAACAGTTGAAATCCTTAAAATGGAGCTGTTCGATATATATTGATCGTATAGATTCTCGCTTTTTAGCTCACCTGAACAAAGCTCAAGTGAGCTATTGTTATAGCGTGGCGTCCGTCGTCCGTCGTCGTCCGTCGTCGTCCGTCGTAAACTTTTCACATTTTCAACTTCTTCTTCAGAACGGCTGAAGGGATTTTGATGAAACTTGGTAGGTATGAAGTACTAATGGTCCCCTACAAGTGTTGTTGTTTTTCGTCCGGATCCCTCAACAGGTGGCGCCACCAGAGGCAAAAGTAGGTCCCAGAGGGTACCCTCCTTTGACAAACTTCTTCTTCAGAACTGAAGCATTTTTCGACAAACCGAAAGCATCTGGATGATCTAGAGAGATGTCTTAAGAAGTGTTGTTATTTTTGGTTCCACTCCGAAATCAAATTTTTGACGCGTTTTTGACGTCTTTTTGGACTTTGTCAGAAATGCACATTTTTGCACTATTTCTTTCAATAACTCAATAAATGTATGATTTAATGCAATCATTTTCTGTATATTTATCATTTTTATGTTACTTAAAGATTTGATATGTATTTTATGCTAAAATTTTATTTTTTTGATTTTTTATGAATTTTTTCCTTATGTAAAAAAGGAAAGGGGGGGGGGTGATTTTAATACATTTTCAGCTTATTTTCCAGAACCACTTAGCAGATTTTAATGAAACTTGGTAGGTACGAAGTACTATTGGTCCCCTACAAGTGTTGTTGTTTTTCGTCCGGATCCCTCAATAGGTGGCGCCACCAGAGGGAAAATTAGGTCCAAGAGGGTACCCTCCTTTGACAAACTTCTTCTTCAGAACCGAATTATTTATCGACAAACCGAAAGCATCTTGATGATCTAGAGAGATGTTTTAAGAAGTGTTGTTATTTTTGGATCCACTCTGAAGTCAAATTGTTGACGTGTTTTTGACGTCTTTTTGGACTTGGTCAGAAATGCACATTTTTGCACTTTTTCTTTCAATTACTCAATAAATGTATTATTTTATGCAATCATTTTCTGTATTTTTATTATTTTTATATTACTTAATGCTTTGATATGTATTTTATGCTAAAATTTTATTTTTTTGATTTTTTATGAATTTTTTCCTTATGTAAAAAAGGAAGGGGGGGGTGATTTTAAAACATTTTCAGCTTCTCTTCAAGAACCACTTAGCAGATTTTAATGAAACTTGGTAGGTATGAAGCACTAATGGTTTTCTACAAGTGTTTTTGTTTTTTGTTCGGATTCGTCAATAGGTGGCGCCACCACAGGCAAAATTAGGTCACGGGGGGTACCCTCCTTTGACAACTTCTTCTTCAGAATCGAAGCATGTATTGGCCAAACCGAAAACATCTGAATGATCTATTGAGATGTATTAAGAAGTGTTGTTATGTTTGGTTTGACTCCAAAGTCAAATTTTTGACACATTATTGATGTCTTTTCGGACATTGTCAGAAATGCACATTTTTGCACTATTTCTTTCAATAACTCAATAAATGTATGATTTTATGCAATGATTTACTGTATATTTATCATTGTTATGTTACTAAATGCTTTGAAATATATTTTATGCTATATGTTTATTTTTTTTCAATATTTATGAATTTTTTTTCTTATGTGAAAAAGGAGTGGGGGGGGGGGGGGGGGGGTTCAGCATCTTTTCGGACTTAGTCAGTACTGCAAAATTTTGCACTATTTCTTTTGAATATCTAAATGATTTTTTTATGCAATCATTTACTGAATGTTTATCTTTTTAAGTAACTCAATGGTTTGATATAACTTTAATTCTCAAATTTAATTTTTTTCAATTTTTGATTGTAGTTTTGATGATTGTTCAAATTAATCAGAGTTGTCTTTCTTTGTAATTTTTATTCACTGTCCTGAATATCTTTCTTTGTTATTTTTATTCACTATACTGAATGTAAAGGCATGATAGATAATTTCAAGATTAGAAAATAATTTTTAAGATATGCATGTATAATGAAAAGAAATAGAAAGAACATTAGAAGTTTTTTTGTTCATTTTTCATCCAACTTTCCTTGGTACAAAGGAAAGGGAGGAGAGGTTTTTTATGTCGCATGCAAAGCATAGCGGCACATAGTGATCACTTTGTCCGGTGTCTGTCTGTCTGTCCGTCTGTCTGTCACACTTTTATATAAAAGTGATCCTTAAATGCTGCTATCTTTCGCAGGTGACACATGCATTACTCAAGTCAAGTGGGGTACCCTCCTTTGACAATTTCTTTTTACAGAACTTAAGCATGTGTCCACATCATAATCTAAGATTGTTATACTATCATAATCAAAGATTGGACATGGTTCTCAGGTGAGCGATGTGGCCCCCTCGGGCCTCTTGTTACTTCATATCCTAGCCATTTTGCTACGTCTTTCGGTATATTTAGGACATATGTTAACAGATTTTGGCCATATTACATTGTTCAGATTGAGAATCACTGACGAGGGTTGAATACCCGAAACGTGCATGTCTGGTCCATGCTGTAAATTTATCTGCTCTAAAATGATGCTAATGAATTTGAAGACGTTAAACACGTATTTATTTGACGTATTTGTTTCAACTGGTTCTTTGACATCAATATAAATTGTTTACTTTATAAAAAATGTATGACTTATTACCGAATGTTTTATTTTGTAGGGCACAAGGTGATGTTTCATTCCGGATCATTTCACGCTTATTCCGCTTTGGCTGTTGTCCATCCTAATGCCAAAAGCGCCTTCATGCTGACAATCAATGGACCATGGCCTCTCAAATTTTCAAATGACGTAGTACCTCTATCGTACGTCATTTCCGACATTTTGTTGAATGAGACGAGATGGTTAGAGGTGTCAGATGCGTGCTCTTTTCCCTCACGATGGATCAACGTCACGAGTAATCATAACAGAACAATTGATGTAGAAAAAGGATATGATAATCTAACATCAGAAAATGCTTTGATGTATATAGGTAGATATGGACATCCATTAAAAGGGGAGGTAGATGTCTATTACAATGACGGTAATCTGAGAGCTAAAACTGGATTCCTTACTAACGTGACCTTCAGATATCAACCTGGTAATGATACATTCGATCTCACCTCAGATGGTTCCTTTCAGAGAGTGTTAAATATGTATCCAACAAAGGTCAAATTCAGTGAGCTGAGAAACAATGTCTACAATAACATGACATTAGTAAGTCCGAGGATGAAAGAGACACACAGTTTTCACAGGAATATAAATTTTGATGCCGTGGATTCAACAGAAACGAAATCTAGTAAAGGTTCAAGTTTTGTCTGTTCTATTTTAATTTTGTTAACTTGTTTTGTATCGTCTCGGTGCTCTTTTTCATCGAAAATGTTTGATTTCGTCTACTAAATAGTAAATATACTGCACCCATTACGTTGCAATTTCTTGGTACGGTGTTATTGCATTAAATATTGTTGACTGATAGATCTGTACGCATCTCTAATAGACAGCAAAATTTGACTTTTTGATGGAATAAAATATTTATTATCGATAACTGATAAGATTTATCGTCTGACACGCATTGAAAGTCAACACAAATCATTCATGCATTGTTAAAAAATCTTTTATGCACGGTAGTTTATACTTATATTTTTTACTTCATAGATTTTTTTTACTTAATTTTAAGGTGGATAGCTACATAGTGCTTACATATATATTATTACGTTAAATGCACAGATACTTTTCTCATATTAACGTTTCTTTTGAAATTAAATGTACATAGACATGATAGAGAGTAGTTTGCTGTCAATCTTAGAAAGTTTTAACATTGTTAGCTGTTATATGCCTCGGACGGAAGTATGGACAATTAAAGCAGGAGAATATATATGTTTTATTGAGCACTGGTTTTTTTTTGAGTTGGCAAAGCCAACTCTCATTGCTATCGCTTTCAACTTTGCACTTGATAACCCTGCACGGACCAAACAACGCACAATGTTACTGGCGCAGTAAGAAATAGGACCACTACGATTTGATAAAAGAATATATTAGACAACAGACGTTTAAGTTCAAGTTGTAAATAATGGATTAAATGCATTATGAGAATGCAAAAAATGCTACAAGGAACGATGCTTTAGGAATAGCGATCACTTGTTGATGTTAGTGCATTAAAATACTAGTATGGATCATCTTCTTCTTTGTACTTCCCTTCTCTGTATAAGGAGCACCCCATTTTTAGATAAATAGGTAAAAGTATTGTATTTAGGATAAAAAAAAAGACCTTAGATATTAAAATTTGTGGATGTATAGACTTAAGACAAGTAAATCAATCAATCAATAATATTTATTTAAAGTCAGACATAATTTATAACAATCAACATTAGCTCTGATGAGCTATTTACCGACTAGGGAAAAAAAGGTTTTTCAGTTTGATACTTTATAAACCTAGGATGTTGGTTTTAAGTTGGTTAAGAAGTTTCAAAAGCAAATATCTCCTAAATTAAAAGTGATAGGACTATATTCTTCATACATACACCCATAACAATTGCAACAAATTTGACATGACCATATTGACCTTGAACTCTGACCTCAAAAGCAGTTATTTGGTTAAGAAGTTCTATCATTTTATATATTTATATATTTCCAGACTTTTTTTTAGATTTGAGACAACTCTTGAATTGTGAGAATCACTCATTCAAGCATTTGAGGCATAGATTTTGAGTTTGATTTGTGCCAGTTTTATACTTGTCTTCTGTATGTTCTTCTCAATGTTACTTTTTGCCAACTCGCAGGACTTTCAGTCCTTTGATTTGTTTTCCCTGTTAGTTTCTGTTTATATGCTTTCCCTGTTAGTTTCTGTTGATATGTTTTCCCATGTTTGCTTCCAATATAATTTCAGACCGCGGTTATATTTTGCTAGATAAAACATAGTACAATTAAGTTCTGATTGAGAGTACTTTCTTTTCATTATAATACTGTTATGATTAATGGTAAACCATCGATGCTTTATCCGAGCTACATATGCTAGAAATCCTGTGACGTACACATCGTCCACCCAGAAAAACGGAACTTGTGTGGACGCCTGGTATAATGTCTTTACTGTGTGGATCGATAGTATATACGCGTAGCCTTCACAGTAGTTAGGGAATTTGCTATATGGGTATTCCTCTTTTGGTATGAACCACTTATCAGATGTATAGCGAACTGGACCTTGATTTATATATACAGAACACATTATGAAATCTATTCCTCCGACCGAAGTTTTTATACCATGTAGAAAATCAGTCACGTGATATGGATTGACCAATACGTCGTCATCAATTTTAACGACGAATTTTGTTGTTCTGCAGTGGTGAAGTACCCAATGTAAACCGAAGACGTTTTTGTATGTCAAATTGCGGTAACTGTCAATAAAATTGCCTTGAATGATATCACCGTGTGCTGACTTTTCTTTCTCGATTTCTCTTTGGAGATTTACGTCATAGACTTGACCAACGATGAACACCACAGGTAGTGAATATCCATTCAGAAATGATACACCAGCAAACGTTTCACGTATCCTTGCTCTGTGAGGAAAATTGGTAGGAGCGCTATGGATACATGTCACAAATAGGACGTTCTTAGCCATGGAACAAAGCAATGGGTTATAAAGCAAGAATTCAAATTCATGGAAATGTAGTAAAGGGTCCGATAAGGCAGAAATCGAGGCGTTTTCGTAAAAATCCACGAAATCCTCTCTGACTTCTTTGAGCGAAAAACGTCTCTGACTTCTCATTATAGATGGAACGATAATTCTGTGACGGATCTCATTTACAAGATGTCTTCTTCGCTTCCTGTCTTGATTTCTTGGTTTTGATGTCATGAAAGTATGACCTGAAATTACATTCGTTTTAAATTTCTTTGTTTCTTTCAAGTTTTCGCCATCAATTTCATAACTCCTTTCGTATATCCAATACTTCAAACACAGTATAATGACGATAGAGATGGAGGGCACAAGCCAAACTTTCCTGCATCGCATTTCTCATATGAGTTTACCCTTTCTGGACATGGTCTTCTTAATCGACGCTTCTGTTGATAAGAAAGATGCTTATCGTCAAATATACATGTACAGATTATTTGTCGATATACTGGTATAAAGATCGTCGAATAGATGATAATCATTACTATCAATAGAAGTGAGATGAAGAAGATCCTGACGAAATCTCAACAGTGCTCACAAAAGAGCACCAAACCGAACATCGACGGACCACTAGCAAGCTAGAGGTGGGACCAGGTGTCCGGGAGGAGTAAAACACCCTCTGTTTGGCTAGCCGTAACCGCCGTCGATGTTCACGCCGCACAAAAATGAAAATATCTACAAAACATACATGTACCTCCAGTTCTAACGTGTGATACTTACAATTCAGAATGTTTTGTTCCATATTGGATTTGATTTGAAATAGGTGATATCTCCTACTTGAATTTGTGATGTTTCCAAATTGAATTAATGAAATCACCAATTCGAATTGGACATACGTGTATCTTCTATCAGAATTATTGATGTATCCACCAATCTTCATATAAGAGAACACGCTGTTTTATTAACATTTTGTTTGCCCCAAGCGCCTGCAGTTGCGTGTCCCTCAAAGAGCAGTTAAAATATTCCTTCCAATATTTCTTTCTTCCATAAAATATAAAGAGTAATTGTTTTTATTAAATAGAGTATGTATGATATAAGTACTTACATCTGTAATTTGACGGGATGTGCAACACCACAGCCTAAGACTTTAAAATCGTTCTCATAAAGATGTGAAGAAATGAGTTCTTTCTTTTGTTCTCATAATGCAATCTGTTACTTGCTGTTAATTTTTCTGTGTATAGATTCACCATTGATGCAATATCGATCAAATGGCGCGGAGGTTTATCTAGATGAATGTTTATCTAGATGAATAAAAGGTAAACGTTTTCCCAAAGGTGAAAGTTTTATAACCTTATATGGATCCATTACACGGCACGATTTTACCAATCTTGTAGGTAACTGATGGGTAATCTCGCAAAGGCTAACATCTGTATTTTCTGTATTTTCGCGTAACGTGGATGATTTATCACAAAAAGGAAAACTTTAAAACAGTGCAGTCAAATTGAATATCCTAATGTGATAATCGCCGAGGCGTTTGCCAACAATGGCTTTATGTACTTCCGGACTGCGTGCATTATATGCACTTATATGTAATTTGAATCAGTTAATTTATAGTTAGTCTTATTATCACATCAAATGGATTATTAAATCTTATCCATCTGTTGATGACACTGTTCTCATTTCTATATCGATTTTCTCGATAAATTCTGTATGGTGGAGTCCAGAAACTATCATTCTTGGTATAATATGCACCCACTGGATACAATAGCAGAGTGTACATGTATATAGAGGTATTGAAAATCCGTATTATTATACGTCCAAGTCAAAAATCAATTGATAATCTATAGTATAATAATAAATACTAGAGGCTAGGGGCCACATCGCTCTCCTGAGAACAATGGAATTTTTTTGTGATCTATGTGAGGGTTGTGCGCACGTAATCCAGGATAACCACACCTTCTGCTATTTCCGTGGCAGATGGCCGTCCTAAGTCGGCACCGGTTGCCCACTGGTCTCGTTGGTTTATGTGTGGTCCTTTGTGTTTGATGTTTCTGTGTTGTGCGTTGACGTTCCATGTCCCTTTTGCGTCTCTTTCTGTGCGTATCTGCTCTGTGTTTTTGCATTGGGGTTTTTGGGGATTTGATGTGGTGCTGCAACCTGGTGTTGTTGGAGATCCCCTCCTTTGTTTCATATATAATTCTAAGCCTTGTGCAATAATCAATAAGTACATAAAGCCTAGCGTGATATAGAGGAATGCTATATTGCATATCATATGAATTAGCACATTTCAAACAAAGATTCCCTCTACAAAATCCATACTCTATATAGATACACCACTTCTAAAAAGATGACTTTTGTCTTTCCTAATCTACTGAGTAAAAGAATTCTTATGAATTAACAAAAATCATACCATGTCAAAATGCTTTCAACAAATTCTACATAGTAAAATAATACATCTTTAAATATTATCAAATTAGGAGAAACATAATACTGGTGGAAAAACTACTAACTTGAATAAACATGCCAAATTGCAAAAACACAAATATGTATCATTTACCAAATTAGAATTATAATTCAGCTGATCTATAAATGCATGAATAGCTGAGAAAATGGAAAAAAATGAAAAAGAAAGTAACAATTTTCTAGGATCCATGCTGAGATCTGGGTCAATGTACACAAATATACCTATTTATAATTCTTTTAAAATTCATTAAAATCATAAAGATTTTATTTTGAAACAATTCTTTCACTTATATATTTCTTACAATTAATATGATGAAAAGTAAATGAGCAGTTGAAATATTAAAATGACCATTGAATTTCACCCTTCATTTTTTGCAGTAAAAAAGAAAATCATATAAAATGAAAAAAAAATTCAGCAAAATTATTTCGCATGTGCAGGAGCCTTCCTCAACATTATTATTGCTCAACTGAACTAAATTGGGACAGTATATTTAACCAAGAGGGAAATGAATAAAAGAAAATATCAATGTTTGTATTGAAAATAATGATTCTGCACAACCAACGAGAAGCAATAAAATAATGTACCCGGCAAAATATGTTTACAATTTTAACTAGAAAAGTACAGATAAAGAGAAATATTTTGTAAGAAAAACAAGAGCCCAAGGGGGCACAACGCTCATCTGATGCCCATGCGCGCTCTTGACATACTGACATTGCATAATGATAGCGCCAGTGTCAAAATTTGAGCCCACAACCTTTGGATCAAAAAGCACATGTACCCATGGAAAAGTCTTGTCAAAAGGAATACACATGTGGAATATGAAAGCCCTATTACTTACTATTAAAAAGTTATAGACAATTTAAAAGGTTTAAAGTTTTTGTGGACAAACAGACAAATGGACAGACCAAAATTAAAGATCCGAATGGCCTCTGAGGACTATGATTGGCTTACACATTTTCGACGTCTCTCCTGCAACTGTTGAACAAAATTTCACGAAACATTACAGGACGCATGCACTCAAAGTCCTCTACCAAAATTAAGTTTTTCGTGCCGATCAGTGAACAAAAATGGCCGCCGAGGACTCTGATTGACTTGATTTTCAATTTCTCTGCAACCGCTTGCACAGAATTTCACGAAACGTTAGAGGTACCAAGTTCTCTCTATTAGAGCAATTTTATGAAAAATTTTCTTCAGATTTTGAAGGGGCTTTATCTTTGAAGTATTTCACCAACTTTATTAAAGAAATGAAGTACTTTAAAATTTCATTATTTTTGGGCAGATTTTACGCCTTATCGTTACAGGTCCTTTGTCAGTTAAATGTTACAAATTGTTTTCTCGAGGTCTTCTACGAATTTTTCATATTTGAAAATTTCATTTTTAAATATTTTTAAATATTTAAATATTTCGCTTTTAAATATTAGAAATTAAATACTTCAGTTTTAAATATATTTAAATTTTTAACTATTTCATTTTTAAATATTAGAAAATTTCTAATATAAGAAAATTAATTTCCAATATTAGAAATTCATTTTCTAATATTGGAAATTCGCCGTTTTGCCTTAAGATCCCAATATTACTGTTCAAAACTGAATTTTGAAGGAGCTGTTAAGATAAGGCGTAAAATCTGCCCTGAAAAGTCGAAATTTCAAAATGAAGAAATTGAGAAAATTTTTCGGTAAAAATAAGAAGTTACTTGGTACAGATATGAATCTTCTATCAGGTTGGATGAATTATTCAAAATAAGACCGATTTTTGGGTCAAAATAAGCGTTTTTCCTATAGAAATCAATGGAAACGGAAAACTTTTTCTACAACATTGTCCCCCCCCCCCCCCCCTCGGTTCAGAATGCCACTTTCACCTAAGATGTATAACAATAAAACAAATTTTCTGACCAAGTGGGGTTCTGAACCGAGGGGGGGAACAATGTCCCACAGGCGAAAAACGAAAAAAGGGGGGATGGGTGTCTATTTTAGAATCGGTATTTAGAGCGGTAAAATAAATTAAAATTGCATTTTTTCTTTAAATATCATGTAACAATCTATTCAGAGTGTGTTCCGATCAAATGATTAACCGTTAGGAAGGAAATGAACGAGAAAGTTGTCTATTTCTACACCGTGCGTATTTCGCGCCTGAAAGCTACATATGTGGCTGATAAATACGAAATATAACCGTTTCTCAGTTTCAGGATTGCGATTTTTGCCGGTTATATTGATATAATAACATCAAGGTTAATTTCTCTTATTGAAGTTTGACATTAAAAGGTAGAGATGTATAATAAACATCAAGTCTGTGTAAACTAATGCATTTTTAAAGAATTTACGCTCGATATTTGACGTTTTCTCTCATCAGTACCCCTACCTCTTCAACCCGTAATTATAACATCTTTCATCAAATCTATTTAAATAAAATACCTACTAAGAATCTTCTTATACTTTATATTTCAATCCCGACCACTTTTTTACCCGAAAAAGAAGGACAGCGCACGAGAAATAATCGAGTGATTTCAGGGCTAAATCAAGCCCTTATCTTAACAGCTCCTTTGTAATATTGGAAAATCGTTGGTAATTTCTAATATTCGAAAATGAATTTCAACTATTACAAACTCAATTTCTAAATGAATTCCTAATATTAGAAAATGATTTTCTTATATTAGAAATTACCAATGGTTTCCTACTAATAGAAATTCATTTTCTGATACATGTATTAGAAAATGATTTTCTAATATAAGAATTTCATTTTCTAATATTAGAAATTTATTTTCTTATATTAGAAATTCATTTTCTAATATCTGTTATTCATTTCTAATATTGGAAAATAGAATGAATTTTTGATTTTAGAAAATGTGATTTAAAATAATATTTGAAAATGAATTTCTTATATCAGAAAATGAATTTCTAATATCAGAAAATGAATTCGCGAGTGACAGTCAAATTACTATTATATCTTCTATCTATACGTAGTTTTTTTTTAGGTTTTGGTGAACATTTTCATTTTTAACAGTCATCGAGACAAATGATCATATAATTGCAAGTAACATATAGATGACTGCAAAGAAAAACTATTGTTTCTACGGGCAACCATAACTGCAAAATCAATATAGGTGAGAAATATTTGTCTATATTAAGATAAATTATAGGTACGACGTATTATTCCTCTTATTCAGTTTTGAAAGGAGAGTCGAGTTTTTCCGCGTGTCGTCACTTCTTGTCATTGTTGTATATGTGATAAACTCGGACATGCGCGTAGACAATACATTGTGGGGAACTTTGCTTACAGAAAATACTGTACATTGAACGCTTAACATATTCTAGAATTTATCATGTCAAATATAACCAAACTTGGTAAATATGCGGTGCGTGTAACCGGGCTTGGAACAAACACATTTGATGCCATTCACGTCACTAGCCTTGTGTGTATTTCACTCAGTTTTGTGTGTGCTTTGATTGTTGTTGTGTCGTCGCTGATTCTGAAAGATCGTAAAAAGTTTTTCAAATCCTGGACAAAATGTGAGAGATTTGCTGTTTACTTGGCAATATGTGACATTTTATTCAGCGTGTCTCATTTCTCAGATCATCTTCACATGTACCTGACGCGCTACCACGTGACGCCTATTGAGTTATGCGAGTTCTATGGCTTTTTCGTGTTCGAATTTATTACAGCCCAGTATTGTATGGTATTTCTTATTGCTACAAATGCGCTATGTTTGATCAAGTACAGGATGCGATTTTACCTCGGAAAACGGGACTGGAAATTCTTAGTCATATCGTTTGGAGGACCGTTCGTTATTTGCGTTATTGCAGCAGGACTAGATCAAATGGGCCCTGTTGGATCGTTGTAAGTTCAATAGATTATTTTTGAAAATTATTTTGAACTTGCTTAAATTCATGGTGTAATTCAATATGATATCTCTAAAACTTGTTCTTTCTTATATCTCAAGCAAGTAAGTAATACGAAAAATAAAAGAAATAATATTTTGTCCCACTTTCTACATAATGCATTGTAGACTTGTGTTGTCTGTGGTCCTGTCCCAATGCAGAAGTTTCAAAACTGAATTTTCCATGTCAACTTCCAAAAAGATTTGTTAAAAAAAAGAAAAATAAAGTTAAAAGCAAAACGAAGAAAAAAAAAAAGTTTTCATTGTTTCAATACATTTTTGGCGTCAGAGCAATTTCAAAGGTTCTGTCTACTTTAATTTTTTAGGATCTGGTAAGTCATGGGTGTCGTTTGTAAGTTTGTGACGCCCTTCATTATCCGAATTCACCATTGTTTATTGCTAAGAAAAGGTGTTGTTACTTTTTTAAAACAAGCTATTGTCCTATGACAAATTCGAAATATTGAAAATATTCAAGTTTGCTTAATGACTACAGTGTATATGTAAATTGATGTCTTATTTTCCGATTTAAATCTTTTATTTTGAAAAGAATACATAAGGCCATACCAAATTAATTAAATGTTCTTCGGATTTTCTTGTGAAAAAAATGGTGCGAGCGGGCGAAAATATAATTATTTTATTTTTTTTTTAGGTTTTGCAGTTTTTAAGGTGCGAGCGAATGAAATAATTTTATTTTTGATATAGGTCATCCCAGAAATACATTTCTGATGTTTTCTGTACTCAAATAGGAATCTGGTGACTAGAAAGCCTGGCACATAGCAGTATGGAAAAGATTTTCGAACATTCCCCCCTCCTTGACTTCCATTGCTATGTATACGGGACAACAAATTTGCTCCAAACAAAATTTTTTAAGCACAAGAAGTATCATTTTCTTCGAATTTTGCAAAATCTCAGACTTCTAGAAGCTTTAAGATTTGCAGAAATTAGAACCGACCTTAAAAAATTCCTTGAGCCAGAAATTTAATGGTGCGGGCGAGCATTTTATTTTTATAATATTATTTTTTGAATTTTGAAAAATATGGTGCGGGAAATCCAAAGAACATTGAATTAATTTGGTATGGCCTAAGTCTAAAAGTTTCCATTAAATGACAGTAAGAGGGAACTTTCAAGGTACTGACTCGATTATTTATTTTGATTGAAACACATTTGTTGACAATAAGAAGAAAGTACAGCATATATCACCGAAGGAAATTCAGTTTTCCCTAAAATGACTATTACAGCGGTACGTCTTCCGTGTTAGAAATCTCAAAATTTGGGAAATTTTTCCGGCTGAAATGACAATTAATCTAATGTCAGCTTAGATGATTTATTGATACTCCACTCCGATATTTTGGGACAAAACTAACCTTTTCTCATGGAAAACGGAGATTTTTTACAACATTGCCCCCATCTCGGGAGGATAGTGTATTTATGATATGTAGATTCATATAACTTGTGTCTCACTCCTCAAAATGTCTATAATCAAATGTCACACAAAGTTTTTCTATTTGTTTAATTCTTTAGCTGTGGAATCAGTGGGCGAATTGCGAATCTGTTCTTCAGCGTGGTACCTCAGTTGTTTGTGCTGGTGGCGTGCAGTATCCTCTATGCCGTAACATGGTACCACATCTCCAAGGAAACCAAGACCATACAGGCCAGTCTAGGACAAGCTACACAGTCCGTGCAATCCTCACGACTCGCCGCCCGTAACATGTCACTGTTTGTAGCTGTCTTTTTCATACAGTACGCACCTAGTGGAATCTCATCGATCGTGATGATGCGCGGGGATATCAACCCGATAGCAGTTCCTGTAGTCTTAGCGTTTACCAACATCGGCGGGGTCCTTAATTGTATCGTCTATTTGGTAGTCCGGAAAAAGGGGTCCAAAGTTAACCCTACACAGAACTCTAGTAACAACAAGGAAGCAACAGGCAAACATTCGTCAAAGACTGATATGGACACATCAGACAACAAACCAATGGCGGTTATTTGATTATCCTGCTCTATGTTGACTGTCTACTGCACAGGAGCTTGACGCCAACAACCTTCAATGATATCCGCTCCTTCTCTAGTTTCCCTCGAAGTAAAGTTGCAGGTCCGTGGCATCGAGGTCCTGTGGTCTACTGATCTTATCGTGCTGTGAATTATTAGAGTTTATTATCTATTCACCTTAACAAACTTAACCAAAGGAACTTTTGATTTTTACTTGAGCAATATATGTTGTATATTGATCTGTTGATCACACGATACGCCTTTAATTCGATGACATAAAGCTATTTCATAACTTCTGAGTTATGACACACGTTTTATAAATAACACTTCGGAACATTGCCATTTGACAATTTAAAAAAATCTAGAATAACCTCGAAATGAAAAAAAAAAAAAAAAAAAAAAAAAAAATTTCATCGATTACGATATAAGTCATCTGATAACAAGGATCTCGAATGATACTGTCATCTAATTCTTATACGATATTTACGAAACTCGTTGTCTGATTTTCATGTAAAATTACTCATCTGATTCCATAAATACCGCATATAGGTTTTATGATAAGGACACCAGTTATGTTACAAAAGTTACCGTCTTATATGTGTTGTGGCTTAAGATCTCCATTGATATTAAAATAACAATTTTGGTTGAATGAATGGAATTTGCTCAGATAATGAAACTAGCTGAGAAAATTAATTCATGATTTTTATTCTTGGTTTACCTTTGCTTTCATGGTCATTTGTCCGTCGTCCCTCCGGCTTTCCCTAGATTTTCAAATTTTCCCAGTCAGACAAAAACTTCATTTTTTATGTGATGGCTAATTGGCTATCGCTGTTGACTACGTTAGGAGATATGGTAAATGGCGATATGTCAGGTGGCCATCGCTGTTGACTACGTTAGGAGATATGGTAAATGGCGATTTGTCAGGTGGCTATCGCTGTTGACTACGTTAGGAGATATGGTAAATGGTGATTTGTCAGGTTGCTATCACTGTTGACTACGTTAGGAGATATGGTAAATGGTGATTTGTCAGGTGGCTATCGCTGTTGACTACATTGGAGATATGGTAAATGGCGATTGGTCAGGTGGCTATCGCTGTTGACTACGTTAGGAGATATGGTAAATGGTGATTTGTCAGGTGGCTATCGCTGTTGACTACGTTAGGAGATATGGTAAATGGCGATTTGTCGGCTAGGTGGCTATCGCTGTTGACTACGTTAAGAGGTATGGTTAATGGCGATTTGTCGGCTAGGTCGCTATCGCTGTTGACTACGTTAGGAGATCAAATCAGAATCATTGGATTGCAATGTATTTTGTAATTTATCAGGGATTTTTCAAGTCCGTTTTTGGGTCCGATTATCGGCCAAAATGGCCTGTATTTTCCCAATTTATGGTTGAAATTTCCCAATTTGAACCTCATTATTTTTTTGAAGTGTTCTTCAATAAAGAGCAAAATAATGACGGCTGAAATACATTGCAGAAATACGACATTGACGATCGATGTGTAAACTGGTCAGAAATCTTATATATCCGGTACAGTATAGGTTTTCGTTTTAATCATCAAATCGCATCTCCAGTATTGGGAACCCATGACCATGTCGTCTTACAACAGCAAATATGACAAAAGGGAGTACATCTTCTTTGTGGAGGAGAAATACGTTCTTCAAAATAAAATTTTGGGTAGTGACTATAAAAGAAACAACAGACAGTAGTTCATGTTCAGTAAACAGAATAGGGCTACTCAGACAGTGGGAATGTCCTCCGTCAAACACTGACTTTGAATCTGAATCCTAATTGATCATGATCATTAAAGTAGCCCCTCTGACTCTGAATAGATGCCTGTTCCTGATCCTAGAAGATTATCATTATGTCCTTTGAAGTACAATCTAAAGTAAAGATGGTTTTACTAGTACTTTTTTTATTTTATTGAAGACACTTTGAATAAGAAGGAGTTTAACTTATATCTCTGTGTAAGGATTTATTCCATTAAGAATCAAATTAAACTGTTGGATATTCCCAATTTCATTAAAACGCCGCAATTTTTCCCAATTTTATCGGACCCTGGACTCAAAGTAAACCCTGAAAAATCCCTGTTTATGTCAATATTGGGTTACGGCGTGCTCTTCAATGTCCCGCAAACAAAATTTTCTTATTTTTTCTCGCCGGAGTCAAAGGCTTCAATGAGCTGTTGTCATTTCGTGTCGTTCCTTATACGTCGTCTTTCGTAAACTTTTCGTATATTCGACTTTATCAGAGCCACGGAAAAGGTAATGAAACTTGGTCTAAAAATGTTTTATTTTTAGGATATATATATTTTTTTTAATCGATATTCAGGATGAATGGCTAATTTTTATATATTTAGCTCCTTTTCCAGTCGGGTGAAAATGAGTAGAAAAGAAATGCTTAGAGTTGCTGTTTTAATTTGTCCGGGTCAGTCAAGAGTTGCGTCATCACCCTTCTTTGACAAAGCCCCTGTCACTTGCGCATGAATTACGTATAAACTACGTCAAACATTTGGGGCAAACGTGGAGATACGTAATCCATGCGCAATTATTTTGTCACGGACTTGATCGAACCAATCAGGGAGCGTAAATCGCGTCACGTGCACGCCATCTAAATTTCTATAGACCGTCAGCAATTTCGACATTGCCGTACGCAATAAAGATTTCGCAAGTAAATTTAAGGAGTCGTGAAACGCCAATTTTCTGCAACAAAAAACGGAAGGTTTTGGTCCTCGACCAAAAAAGAAAAACCCCAGTTATTAGGTTTGTTAATGACAGTCCAAAGAGAGGCGAGGCGAAGGGGTTGATCAACCCGACAAATCTCTGTAGACAGTCAGTAACAAACCTAATAAATAATAATAGACGTAGTACTACTGTAATTCATAAGTTTTTAATTTTCAAGCGAGTTTCATTCGCATTTCATTCGTCGCTATGCGCAGCGAGTGGAGTCCGGGATGAGACTATGCGGACATATCGAAAACAGATATGAGATGCACAAAATTTTTCGACTTCTTGGATGAACGCGATCTATGCGTAATTAACGTAGTTTTTAAGCAGTTATCACGCAATTCATCCGTAATTCATACGCGTGTGTGCGCAATGAATACGAGAATCTTGCGCAAAGTTGGCGATTTTCAGGTCCGTTCCACGTATGTCTGCGTATATTTAACGAATCTTTCACGCATAAAACACACATACACATTTGTATATTGCGAATGCATCACTCATATATTGCTTATACCGCTAAGACATATGCTGGCTGAGCTCACACCCTACAATTATCGTAACTTTCACTAAAATTGAATTTCAATGGAACTAAAATATTTTTCCCTTCCAATACAAATTGAAATGTTTGAACTTTCTCTGCTTTCGGAAACTCGTTTTTCTGCCCTTAATAATAATACATACAAAATTTCCATTGATTTTTTTTTACTGACGTATACTTATTACTATTTTTCAAGATCTAAACATACATAACTTCCATGAAATAAAAAAAAAGTGACATCCCACTCGGCTTCATTTTATGAAAATGACATTTGAACATTGACAGTAATCATACTTTGGCAAACATTTTTCTTATTGACTTTACTATATATACTGATCAGTGGGATTTGTTCCATGGGGGCAGATAAAATTATTTATAATGTGCCCAGTCCCTACCCTGAACTGATATGCATTTAACTTAATCTCATTGTGCTTTTAAATTATATATTCAAAATATTAAATTATCTTACCATGATGATGATTAACACTGAATTTACTATTTGTTTGCTTTATGTTTACAAGTTTTTGAATCTGTTATTTGTATGGATATAATAAATATATTTATTTGAAATATTGTCAATCTGAAGAAATAAATATAATTGATATTATCTTTGAAGTACTTTTATTATACAATTAATTACCTTGTATGAGGTAGATATAGCAGTATAGCAACCCGAAGGATATGTTATTCACCGAGGCCGCAGGCCGAGGTGAATAACATATGCTGAGGGTTGCTATACTGCTATATCTACTGAACACGAGGTAATTAATTGTTTTATTGTATGATCATGAAATACAACGATCATCTAGCATCCATTGCTGTAAGTAATAAATAGACCTGTATTCTCTGATGGCGCGAAATATACGCATACTGCTATTATACCGCTACTATTATAACGTCATTATAACTACAATACTAATTTTAGAAAGATACAGGGGAAAATATGAGAGTTGTTCTAAATTTAGCTCTCTGGAGGTGGTTATAGCGATATGTTTAGAAGCTCCAGACATGTTTTAAGCGAATCAGCGATGGGCATATTTTCCAGTCACACAATAAATTGTTCTAACTTTAAACATTAACCATGCAAGCTTTATTATACTCATTCTCTACATACATAGAATTTGAAGTTCGTTGTTTAGAAATTAAATCAAAGAATTTTTTCTGTTTAAATCGTCAATTTCGCGAAATAAACATAAAGAGATTAAGAAGAACGACATTGAGACAATATTGAGGACATGAGTTAAATAAATGAGTTTAATAAATTTATGGGGTGACTCGAATTTTTTTTTTTTCGTTAGATAGGATGCATACCGTGGAGAAAGACGGAAGTTTCCTACCTATTTTCGTGATATACCTACATCCAACGAAAACATTTCATTCATTCTTTATCATTTTAAAAATTACCTATCAACAAGCTTCAAATCCTCTGTAATCTCCATCAGTAAACCCTGTGTAGTTCTTCTATACTCTTCAAAAATATGTCACCCGTGGTGACGTCACAAGAGTTTATAAATATAATCAGATGATGAGAGGAAACTTAATACATTCCCAAATTTTCGGTCTCTTGTTGTAGAAATTTTATTCTTTATATCCATCTTTATTTATTTCTGCATGAAAACACAAAATAAGATACTTATTCTATAAAATATGACATCATGCACTGTACCTTGCGTTGGCAGGCGTAGATATTTCCACTTGATAAAGGCCAAGGTAATGGATATATTGAATGTTTCTTGTTATTACTTATATAAACTTCTCTAAAAGGGATTTCAATTCATTCCAACAATTAATTATCGGTTCCGAAGAGCCCTGGTCACAACCCGTCGTGTGTGCTTTTTCGACTTGCGTGTTTGGGGAGGCTACCATCGCCGGAAACCCACGGCATCTTCTCCGTTATACTACGCAAGATAATTGTAGGGAAATAGGCTGTGGGTTTCCGACGATAGGAGGCTGAATTCGCTACGTTTTTCTGAAGACGCAAGGAAGGAAGTGGCAAGAGTGCGAAATGAGTGCGTCAATGCACGTCGCACTTACGGTTATATGGAGTGGTTGCATGCGTCATATACTGTGCACGTAGCAAGTGCGCTGTACGAACTGACAACGTGCGTGCAACTTTCTAACAACGAACTTACCCCGTACGGTCCGTGTACTAAACCATGATTCAATTTTCCATTTCGGAAACGTGAATGAAAAATTGAAAATTGAACCAATTTTTCATTTTTCCATTTGTAAATGAAAAATGGGAAATTGGTTCAATTTTCCATTTTTCATTTTAAAAATTTCAAATTGAAAAATGAAAATGGAAAATGAACTCAGAAGACAGAAGACAGCTTATATAAAGCAAGGGTGAAAAGTAATGAAATGGTTGAAAAGTGTTAGGTAATATGTTTGTAACAGGACACTGAAAATTTTTGAATCCTTAGTTTCGTATCCTATATAAACACTACAACGTGCCATGGACCATGTGAATTTCTTCGGAATTTCCCCGCGCCAAAAATCATCAAAGTCGGTTCGACAGTGATTTCGCGAGAACTAGCCGCACAGCCCCTCTGATTTTTCCATATGATTTAGAGTAAGAATATATCTTTCAGACTTAATTTCTGGAAAAAATCAAGCAACTTGGTGAAAAATTGCCCAAAACATGGGCCAATATGGACCAGTACTTTTTGCATGAAATTTCACCCCATTTTCATGTCATTTCAGCACGGGTAATATGGTTTTTATATTAAAAGTTATTCTTAAATTGTCTATAAATTAAAAATCTAAATTTTCTGAATCTATTGATACCAAATACGTAGTGTGAAATCACATTAGGTAGTCCATAATGAGTAATATAAGTGGTGGGGGTCTGCAATAACGCGAAATTTCAAAATAATGGTGGAGGGCAACCCATCAAAACTTCATTTTTTGTGAAGTCAAGATGGTGTACATAGTGGATAGCGTGCCGGACCTGTGATTTCCAGGCGGAAGGTGCCGTAGACCTTTAGTGGGTTCGAATAAGATACCTTGTTATATACATGATTTTCTTGTGCTTTGTGTAGATCTACATTCAAGTTCAAGTTCAAGTTCATTTATTACTTTATGCCAACTGGCACATCAGCAACATAATATATACAATACATATATACATGTATATATATGTATGCACACACATGTATTAGAAGCAGTTGTTGAATCGATCTGTTTGAACATCATCTTCATATCTTATTTAAAAGTCTGTCTGTGTTCTCAAACACTATAGACCCTTTCACATTATCTGCGGGACTGAATTTGAAGGCCAGTTCCGGGGGACAAACAATAGATTGCGCATGCACCAGTGACGTAATTCGATTGTTCCAAGATGTTTTCCGCGGAGCAAACGAAACATGATTCCGCGCTAAACGTCCTAGAACAATCAAATGACGTCACTGGTGCATGCGCAATCTATTCTTTGTCCCCCGGAACTGGCATTCAAATTTAGTACCGCAGATAATGTGAAAGGGTCTATAATTATAAACGTCTAGTTCACGAGGTCAAACTTCTCTATCTTGTATTTAGAAAATCTGCCAATTCAAATAGAAGTACCACAGGGATTTATCGCGCTTCCCATTTGCTTGATGTACTATGGATTATATAAAATAACCCATTATAGTGTGGTCGTAGTAAGAATAGGTGTGACAGTGGCTTCTCTGTATGAATTGTGTATCATTAAATCGATGCGATAGAATTGTCTATGTGACGTCTACTTTCTATATATATAGATATCCTCTCATACCCTTGTACGTGTTACTGAGTTGGCCCCTAAGATACAGCTATGTGAGCGACATCCTTCTCTCATACCCGCATATGAGTTACAGATGAGGCCTATGAGATTCAGCTATGTGAGCGACATCTGTATCACGTATCACGTGACAGCTGTATCTCATATCACATGACACTATTGTGTCGATTGTTTACGCTATTGTGACGTCATGATTTCAGCCCGCAAAACAAACAAGTATAAACCATTTTCGGGGGCGCTGAATTCGAATAATGCAAAATTTTTGCGATTAGATCAACTTGCTATTTTCAAATTTTGTCCCTTTTTTCAGTTTTAACTTTGGCCCTTAGATATGAGAGAAAACTACTCTTTCCACCCTCGGGGTCTCAAAATTTTGCAAAACCCTCGGCAAGCCTAGGGTTTTACGTGATTTTGAGACCCTTCGGGTGGAACCGATGTATCTTTCATAGAAGTCTTATAATCTTTCCAGGAATCTTACAAAAGGAGGAAGTTGGCATACTTAAGAAAAACGTGAAAATATGAAATTGGCGTTAATCTGTCGCCATCTCTCACAATCCTCACGACTCGGTACTACGATCTCTCATGTTCTCTTTGATTCCCTGGGTTATCAGGAAAAGGATAAACTTCTGTCAGATTTTGCATATTTCAAACGTAAAACAGTCTGCGAGTAAGTAAAGAATATGAACCCAAGGGTATTTTCACACACACACCCTCTCCCATCCCCCACACACTCTCATACCCTCCCTCAACCCCCCCCCCCCCCCCCCCACACACACACACGCCCTCAAACAAAAAAAAAAACATGACAAAATGGAAATAATCACTACTATACATCTACATATGAAAATGCAAGAGAAAAAGTGACCGCAGCTAAGATTCAAACTCAGTACTATACGCTCTACCCGATTAGATTTCGTCCATCTTTGTCCTGGCCAAAAACTGAATCCTTATTAGCCAAATCAATATAACTTGGTCCTCCAACATAAATAAATGAACTTATATATTTTTCTAAAAAGTGTTTGAGCACTGCATTTTATTTCCTCAGTTGAGAGGTGCAACCCATGCACACAACCCTTCATATCTCTCCATAGTCAAGTTCAGTAGAGGCAGATGTACTTGTGGATCGTAGGCATCGAGCTCCTGTGGTACAGCCTATAGATGTCTGAACTGAATTTACGTATATGCATTAAAAAATCTTTTTTTCGTGAGTCACAAGTATGCAGTTTTACGCAAGTCACATTTATTAATCAACAACCTATAAGTCATGAGGTTTACCTTTCAGTTAAATCATACCTGAATGTGACCGATATCCAAATGCGATTAATACAAGGGTGTACAAACTACCTGTACATTGTGCATAGTCTTTTGGAACTGAATACGTCAATTTAATATTAATTCCTAATCTGAATTTACGTGCTATGAGCTGATAAGCCTTTGAAAAGATTGATCCCGGTGCTTGTGTGGATCTAAAATAATTTTCCCTGAGGTCTAACTAAGCCAAAAAGAAGGGGGAGGATCTAATCTAGTCGGAAAGGTGAGGTGTGAAACCTACATGTAAGCCAGCCGGGGGGGGGGGGGGAGGAGGTTGTCCAGCCTAAGCTTCAGGTTTTGAGAAAATTTTTCGCAAGGATACTTATTAGCAAAATTACTCGCAAAAATATTATATAACAATTGGAATGTCGGATTACTTTCCATAATCAATCCTTCTCTCGAAACTTTAAGAAAATTAGAATTGAGGCATATTCCATAATGGGGGGGGGGGGGGGATCTTTCAGACTTTCGGATGAATATTGTGTTCCAACCAAAGGTAGCATTTTTGTGGCTACGCACTACCGAATCCTTTTGGGGCAAGGTATGTTTAGTGTGTGGTTCTCAAAAGAATCAAAGTAGAGGTTCATATTTCATCTTGTATGTACATCAATAGATATGAATTTATTATTCTTTACCTGAAAGTAAACTTCATTTATTATAGCGGCGGTCTCGAATGTTATCAAGTTTTCTCAAATCAAACAAGGTTATGAATTAAAGGTGTGTACATGTTTACATACCTTTCAAAATACATAATCTTGTGTTTTCTCAAACTTGTCAAAGAGAATTTTAAATTATATATGTGAGCATAATTGTGCCAGTGAAAGTAAATTCAAGACGCTAAAAAGCAATTTAAAAACTAGCTCGCTTCAACGAATTCGTAATTGAAATAGCTAGTATAACCTTTGAAATTTCAGACGAGTTTCACAAATATATATAAAGAGAATAAACATATATAAACACTCTTCAAATGCTAATTAATTCAAAAAATATATAGTAAATAAAATGTTCCTTTCAGAGGGATGAAATGTTACACATACTTCCTCACCCTCTCTCTCTCTCACCCCCCCCCCCCCCCCCCCCCCCCCCCATAAACACGCGAGTAGTCGAGTACACACAACCTTTCGGTCCCCTGGTTTTTATATCGAGTGCAAAAAAGTGTTCATTGCAAAATATGATAATATATGATAATATGACTTGATTCTTTTTCCCTATGAAGACTACAGACGCGAGCCGGGCTCTATTCTCCAATATAGGCCCTATAGCGATAAGCCACGCCTACCCATTTTCTGAAAGCAGATATACCGGCAGGAACTGGTTTTTACCAAGAATCGAAAGGTCTAAGTTTCGTCATCATTAGAATAGAAATACAAAATGACAAGCCGGGCTCTATTGTCTCATAATGCCCTCGCGTCCTCAGCCAATCACATTTATCATGACGCGGCTCGGTAATAAATGGGATTGGCTGAGGACGCTCGGGCATTATGAGACAATAGAGCCCGGCTTGTCATTTTCTATTTCTTAAATGAACGCTTAGAAGCAAAAAATTCTGCACTGAACGCTGAAATTATAAAGGCCAAGGGGCCGAAAAGTATACTGTATTTGTGTTTCATTTGCAACAATATTTCATTTAGAATATTCCCTATTTTTCCAGGAGGGAAAGCAAAACGACATTTTACCGTAAAATTACATTTTACCTCCCTTCACTCATGTCATTATCATTATGAAATTGAAATATCGTGGAATACAAGGAATTGTCAGCAGTTACTCATTGTAACCGTTCACAATATATATAAATGTCGACAAAGCACACCTACGTCAAGAATAGACCAGGGTGTTACACATGAAAATGACTGGTTATCCGGATTACAAAAAAGGTATATGAACACAACCCAAAACATTGCCTAATTATCATGATTATTATAACTCTAGTAGTAGTTCCAATCAAATTGTGTACCAAAGTCTTCCAGATGAATGACAATTTTATTCACTCATGATTAAATATTTCAAATTAAAATACGTACTGTTTCACATGCAGTTTCATTCAGATCTTATATATATATCTAAAAAAGATATTGACTGCTTTATCATCTCTGTTTTATTATGCAAATCATATTTTTTTCCACCCTCTACGGAATTTGTAACTCTTTAAACATTTTTCTTCAAATATCGCTAAATTGGATGAAATATAGTATTTATCACTCTCCCATCATTCTTCCATCTTTCTTGATCACTTTAATATATTGTACAATGTATTTAGAAGTACAGCATCTTTCTGTAACGTTTATCATACCTTGTCAAAATTATATCTAATAACCTAATGATTATGCCCAAAAAAGGATAATTTGTCGATGATTTATTATGTATCTTTATTGTTTTACAAAATGCTACCTTCACTATTACTTACTACATGTACATGTATAATATTATCAATATATTCTCTTACATGTATGACTGGCTACTCACTATGATATTGTATTTGCATATCGTATTATATTTATGTCCTATAAGCTGTATTTGCTTTTGGAATAAATGAATTGAATTGAATTGACAATTTTATAGCAAAACGTCTCAAGCAAAATGTTTCACTTTTTCAATCCATACACGAGGATGCCAAATCCTATTGTGGCAATAGAGCTTGATACTAAGGCACGGTCCATTTGATATTCAGGGGGGGGGGGGGGGGGGCTTGGGTTTTTTGTCGGAGCAAGATGATTTTTTTTCGCCCCGGACCGGGGCAAAAATATTTTTTTCTTGCAAAGTTGGAGCAAGGAATTTTTTTAACAAAGTGATGCGCATACTAGTATTTAAAGAATGTTTGTGTTTTATCAATAGATATTATTTCTATTTTTACTCAAACTCTAAATATTAATATATAAGTTTATTTTTATGCAAGTATTCAATCCACTTTTAAACAGAGAGATAAAAGATTTTTACAATACAATCCTCAATATTTTATATAAGGTACATGTGTGTAACATGTATAGGAGGGGGAGGTCTCCTAGACAAACTTTTAAATGTTACTAAGATTTGTAAATTTGTGAATAAATGAAGTTCTCCTTCCAAGCTTACGAGAACATAAAATTAGACTCTAAGTGATACATGCAACATGTAATACATAAATATTGATAATATATTTAAGCTTTTAAGGAAGCCCTTTTTCATTCACATACTTGTATAACTTTTGATATCTTCAAAAATATGAACATTGCCATTATTAAATAATGTTTTGATAGCATACTATGGCGAGCGAAGCGAGCCAAAAATGTTTGATACAATTTGAAAACTGGGGAGAGCGAAGCGAGCCGGAAAATTTTCAAGAATTTTAGCGAAAATTTATGGTAATTGATTCTTCAAATTCAGATTATTTGTAAGAGCAAGATTATTTTTTTCTGTCACACCATAAACAAATTTATTTTTTTTCATCAAAATTGAGAGCAAATTATTTTTTTCGATCCCCCCCCCCCCCGAATATCAAATGGACAGTGCCTAAGCGAAAATACCATTGGAATCAATGATGCCAGTTAAGTCCTTTATCCACACTTTTATCAAAAGCCGGATGGCCGAAAATCTATGAAAAGGATCTTTTATAAGCACCGTACGTGTACTGAAAACTCAATAACGATAAATATTAAAAAGCAACATATTTTATTGCATCGATAGAAAGCCCATATAAATATGCAAAATATGTACAGAACTGTGCAAAATTAACAGAGCTCGTGCACGAGGGTATTCTACATGTAAAACAAAACAAAAATACGATATTGTCATCATTCATATAAAATACTATAGAATCCAAGGCAATGAATAAACATTGGTAATGCACACAGATAAGTAATACTGAATCAGTTATTAGGAATCACAAATGTTAAACGCTTAAAACAAAGCAACAAAAATCATAAAGATAACAAAAATGTGTCTACTGAAATTTTCTATCAATACTGAGATGGCAGTTAGAGTTGATCATAATAAACTCAATCACATATGAGGTGGATTTACCGTACGTTTTAACGAAAAATAAAATCCTCTTTCATATTCCATATATGCATTATTCACTATCTATTAATCGATTGTTTTAATATCCGTGTATTCAGGGAACAGCTATAGGGATCTATACTATCTCTACTGAGAGCTCCAAATTATTGAAAGCACCGTTCCTTGTCGGTGTTCTTCTCGAAAAGTTCATAGTTTGACAGCGAAGAACATCTCAAAGAACATCTGATGAATCACATAGAGGAAAGTTAATGTATATAGATTTTTTTCTCACAGATGCATTGAGCGAAAATTATAAAATATGGTAAATTACAAGTTCTTACTGAACGAATGACCTCCACTTCACCAGATCGCTGGGTGGTATCCCAAACTTCTTTTTCTTATTGTCCGTTTCGCGACTGAAAAAGTAGCCACAAGTAGGCTTTTCTTCCGTGTAGAATGGGGCAATCGAGTTCATTTTCACTTTTTCTCCCCCGATAATGATGTACTTGGTTGTCCCACCCTTACCGTCGGGCTTGCTAATGATATTTGGTACAGCGGGGTCCGACATTGACGTACTGTCGTTCTGAAACCTCTGGAAATGTCTTGAATACCTTTTCGATCCAAGTCCGAGTTTACTGAGGCGTTTGTTTTCCAGTCGTTCCCAAGTTAGGGTCTTTGGATGTTGGTTGAACGCCTGGAGGTGGGGGTACAGGTCTTCCTCTTTAATCTGCGGGGCTCTGGGCCTATCGTCCAAGGCAGCCGGCATTTCCGGGACACTGAATTTACACCCCTTTGAATCCTCCTTGTAACTCTCTGAGATCAAGTCCTCGTTGCTAACCAAGCTTCAGTGCATACGCATTAAAAGGAATATAAATCCCCTACCAAGTTTAAAGATCGATAGCGATAGTTCTAAGCGGGGTCACTGCTAAGGGTGCATTGTGACGTCACAATAACCCGGAGGTGATTCCGAGGCGTTTCGTCGATGCAAGGGATGGTCCTCGTCACATGCTTTCTCTCCCTTTGATAACTGAAAGAAAAAGTTTTTTTTATTTAAAATGAATAAAATTTTAAATTAAACCAATAAACTACAAACTAACAAATATGTCGATCCATTAAAATGTCCATGTCTTTTTATTGTATGCATGCATTTAAAGTTCTGATTGTAAAGTGAACTGACGCGATACAAGATATGGACTAGATTACGCAGAACGTCTGTAATTGAATATTTTGAGAGTAAAAGAAAGAGGCGCTTAACTTCATACATGTAAGACATATTCTATTTGATTTCATACATGTAAGACATATTCTATTTGATTTCATACATGTAAGACATATTCTATTTGATTTCATACATGTAAGACATATTCTATTTGATTTCATACATGTAAGACATATTCTATTTAACTTCATACATGTAAGACATATTCTATTTAACTTCATACATGTAAGACATATTCTATTTGATTTCATACATGTAAGACATATTCTATTTGATTTCATACATGTAAGACATATTCTATTTGATTTCATACATTTTATAAGCATTTTTGTATGAGTGTATATTTCATAAGGTTGGGACATAAATATTCCTTATCAAATTAGATGTACACAAATAGTTCAATGCATCAGAAACAGGGCCTTTTGCGAATATACGCAAAACTGTTGAAAATATATCCGCAACGCAAAACTAAATATTGAGATTAAAGTTTGTAAAAGCAACATCGTATCTGTGGAGATCATAGATAAGATTTTCATGCGACACCTTATCCAAGCGAAAAAAAAAAAAATGTCCAATAAATTTTTGAATGTTGTTGGCGATGTTATCAATCTCTACAGCCATGCTGGGGCAAATAGCCTGGGTTACCGAGGATGGGGTATTCTAGACATCTTGGTGTTAATCCACAGGCACCAATCGGATTCCTAGAAAGAACTTAAACTCCCATTTCCCTTCTCTTGGAAGAGGGAGTATAAGATAATATCTAATTTTCTTTCTAGGAATCTGGTGCCAGTAGTAAAATCAATCAATCTTGTGTAATCTTCCTTCTGATGGATGTTTTCACTGAGGGTTCTAGTGTTGTAACGATAGTCGCCCATGTCGCCGCCATCGTCGTTGAAACTTGAAAGTCGCCCATGTCGCCGCCATCGTCGTTGAAACTTGAAAGTCGCCCATGTCGCCGCCATCGTCGTTGAAACTTGAAAGTCGCCCATGTCGCCGCCATCGTCGTTGAAACTTGAAAGTCGCCCATGTCGCCGCCATCGTCGTTGAAACTTGAAAGTCGCCCATGTCGCCGCCATCGTCGTTGAAACTTGAAAGTCGCCGACTATCGATAATGGTTTTGAAAATCGAATGTCGCTGTCGAGGTTACTTTAACTCAAAATGATCTTGGTGCGAAACATCATCGCTATAAACCAGACGCGCTCGCGTTGGCGGAGTTACCGGCTGAGGAGGAGCAGATTTATCCATATCCCTGGCGTACTAAGTCCGCCGTGTGGGACCATTTTGGCTTTAGAAAGAAAAACAAAGGCCCTCTCTATAAAGCAAAACCTCTATATGTATACCGTTGTTTGTAAAATCTGCTTGCGAACGTACGCACTGAGTATTCTCCATCTAAAAAGATACAAAACATACAATAATTTTAAACAAGAAAAAATTCCATATTCCAATTGTGATATCGATTGTACTCCTTCGATAGTTTCCGATAATCGATAGTAACTTTCTTTCCGATTTTACAACACTAGAGGGTTCGCGGTGTCGTTCGACATTTCCGTTTTCGCCACTGGCGAAAAAAGTTCAAAATGAAAGTGACGATTTTTGTTATTTCAATATCTTATTTATTGTTAATCAAGAATTATATAAAAACCTGCATGAGCGGATCCAGGATTTTGTTTAGGGGTGGTCCGCTTAAAGTCCGATTTTTTTGTAGAGCAAAAATGAAATATGTACATTCATTAAAAAAATAATAATAATCAAGGGGTGGTCCGGACCCCCCCCCCCCTCTCTGGATCAACGCTTACACATTAAATCGCAAAGTCATTTCGTTTTTTTTTTTCCAGCGTTCAAAGAAAGTCCTGTAATTGTCGGCTAAACAGCTGATCAATGGATCTAACTTACAATGTACCTGAGATAGGTGTGAAAACATGTTTTGATGATGATTTGCTGTAAATTGGCTTATACATGATAATATTTGACCGATTGGTTGTTTCTCAGATACCGCTACACGCTATTTTACCGCCGACGAGACTTTTTTCTAATAAAAAATATCCGCCGTACCTCATGTCCGGTCCCTGAATATAACATATCTATCTATCAATCTGAAGGAAAAATCTAGCTGACGTTACGAGTAATCTTACGATAACGGCTAATCAGCAGGGTATACATACAATACATGTGGGTTGTACGATATTATACAATTATTGCAAAGTGATGAGGTCGATATGATGATTTATGGAGTGATAAAACCAATATCGACCGAGACCGAATCATCTGTGCTATAACTGTTTTTTCTCTCATACCCGCGTATGTGTTATAGAGTAGGCCCATGAAATACAGCTATGTGGGCTACTTCTGTATCACATATCACGTGACAGCTGTATCACATATCACGTGACGCTATTGTTTCGATTGTTTACGCTATTGTGACGTCATGATTTCAGCCCGCAAAACAAGCAAGCTAGCGGCGACGTCGCCATAAAACTTCGATTTTAAGATCGTTTTTCAATGTACTCTTGCGTTTTATTTTGAAGAGCCTAATATTCGTAGTTTATTCTTATAGAATAAACCATTTTCGGGGGCGCTGAATTTGAATATCGCAAAATTTTTGCGATTAGATCAACTTGACATTTTTTCAAATTTCGTCCCTTTTCTTTCAGTTTAGTTTTGACCCTTAGATATGAGAGAAAAATACTCTTTCATGTTCTTCTATGAAAGATACATCGTTTCCACCCTCGGGGTCTCAAAATTTTGCAAAACCCTCGGCAAGCCTCGGGTTTTACATGATTTTGAGACCCCTCGGGTGGAACCGATGTATCTTTGAAGTTTCATAGAAGACCATGAAAGAGTCTTATAGTCATATACATGAAAACTGGAAAAGAAATTAAGGGTAACTACGTGTATAATGTTTTGCTTCCTTAGCACTGCTCGCTTTCACATTTTTTCTTTCAGATAAACATTTTGTATTCTAGTAAAATGTTTAATTTACACTTCATCTAATTTTTTTTTTCATTAAAAATGCTGCCAAATTATTTAATAGCACACACACACTTTGCTGCCGACTACCATTTTCCTCTAATACACAAAACCGGAAACGCGTCAATATGATCGGTTCACGATTAATCGCATTGTACACGTGACCGCGTTTTGGCCAATGGGAAAGCTTATAAACGGTAACGTAAATTAGAGTATATGATAGATAACTTTATTGAATGATCAGGTTTTATTGCCGAACTTGCTTATTTCTGATTGGCGGAGACGCTGTTTGATAGAGTGTACCTCAGAATGAGTTGACCGCTAACACTCCGAAGCGGTCTATTCGGGATTAGCAAGTTCAAGTTCAAGTTCATTTATTACTTTATGCCAACTGGCACATCAGCAACATAATATATACAATACATATATAAATGAATATCAAGTTGGACAATATGACATATCAAAATACATATGAAAAGAAGTCGAATAAATACATATATATATTGAGAGCAACAGTTATCAATAAGGTACTAATAATATATATTATAATAGGCAACACCATCCCGATGATATGATATGACCCATCCAGGGATCCAACCAACAAACACAATCACGACAAGTACGACCGTATTCATGGTTAGATCCCTGAACAAATCAGCCATATAATCGGGATAACATCAATATCAATACAAACAAATACATTCTTATAGGCTACTAGTATATGAAATATATTATCTCTTAATTATTATTGTTATTTCTCTTTTTTGGTGCCGTTTCAATATACTTGCCTAAATTCCTTAGTTCCTTTATATTATTTTGTACTCAGTAACTGAATCATTTTAAAAACACTAGGTCGTCTATAATAATAAGGTTTTATGTATTTCTCTCTTAAATCGGAGTAAAATTGGCATTTTGAATAAAAAGTGAAATTCATCTTCTAAATCTTCGTGGTTACACTTTACACATGCATTTTCTATTATTTCTAGCTTCGTTAGTATATCTACCAGACTCTATATTCAAATTATGTGATGATAGTCTAAATTTCGCTATGTATTTCTTGTAAGTCTCATCAATGGATTTCGTAAGATAGTACTGGATTTCGAAGTTATCAATTACATATTGATATATCTGACCGCGTGAATAATTACTCAAGGACGACATAATTTCTTGTTTATGCATATCTAGAAAACGTTGTTCGATTAAAGATATCATGCTTTTATCGATACAGCCCTCAAAACATACATATCCTAATCCTAATTTGTCTAAGTTTTAATATTTACTGTCCATTCATCATTTAGTAGTGCGTCAGCCGTGCGGTACTAGCGCGTGCGTTGATTTTTGTACTGTTAGATATCATTACAATGCAAATGTTAATCAAATCCTGATAATTCAATAAACTTAAAAGTAGTTCTTGACTTTTGATTTCGGTCTACTCGTGACTATACAGACCTGGTAAGGCATTGGTTAACCTCGGCCTTCGGCCTCGGCCAACCAATACCTGACCAGGTCTGTATAGTCACAAGGAGACCTCATCAAAAGTCAATAATTGTATAATATAACATATCATCCCTCCCCGTATCATCTCATCAATATAAGGAATCGGATTTAAATTTAATGAATTAACATCAAAACTTACTGCTAGAGAAACGAGATAGCGATGTCTGAAATCTTCTAATTTGGACCGAAGCGTGTGCGTACACATTTTAAAATTGTACTGTACTGTGGCCACGCTCCTTGATAACTCTGTTTGGAGATAGAAATCGGAAGAAGAAGAAGAAACAGAAGAATGTAGAGAAGCACGATCGAATAGGCCTGAATCTTAATGGTTACCAGTACTTTCGACCGTATTCACTTTCGACCTTTTGAACTTTCGACCCAAGACCATTCGACCAGGTCGAATACTTTTCGTCCTTACTTTTCGGCCTTTCAGTAGAGAAACAAATAAAAACACAAACACTCAAATACACAAATCGACGATCGTCGTTTTTTACACTTGATAAAGGCCAAGTGGCCGAAAATTTGTGTATTTGAGTGTTTGTGTTTTTATTTGTTATCATCCCTTCCCTCTGGAAGAAATATTTCAATCTACTTTCAGTAGAGACTTTTCGACCTCGTAATATTTACATACAATTCGTTTCATTCTGAACAAAATGATATATGATATATATAGGATCTCAAATGAATTTTCATTTCATACGATGTATTATGAAACGAGTTGTGTGTTTTATATCCCCGAGCCTTGGCGAGGGGATATAAAACGGACAACGAGTTTCATAATACATCGTATGAAATGAAAATTCATTTGAGATTCTTTTTATCACATGATATTGCCTAAAAATGTGTATTTCTAACGTGAAATCAACGTTTCCGAGAACTATAGATGCGAACCACGCCGTGATCATGGAGTCGTCTGCTACGCCATGAGAAGTAGTCAGTGGCGGATCCAGAGTGGCAAGCGGGGGGGGGGGGGGGTTGTATCGACCCAAAGGGTCGATTCGAGGCACGAAGTGCCGAGCGGGGGAGGGTACGGGAGGGGATGCCCCCTCCTGTAGGTTAGGGTTCGGGGGGCCTCCCCCGGAAAATTTTTGAAAAAATGGAATAAAATGGTGCATTCTGGAGCATATTTTCTCCTTACCTTCTCGAATATTCAGACCATTTTTTCCACTCAATTTATGTGGTTAATAAAGATTTCTAAATAAAATACATAAGGGTTGGACCAAGAACTTCAGCTGTCCGGGGACACAGGCACTTTTTGGGGAGGATGACTTGCGAGGCCCGAAGGGTCAAGTGGGGACAGTATGGAAATATGTTACCCATCCCCTTGAAGGGGGTCCCCCGTGAAAATTTTGAAAAAAAATGAAGCAAATTGCTGACCTCTGGAGCGTATTTGAGCTGAATTTAGATGGGACAAGTATTAGCTTTTACAAAAAGCTTGCCGGCAGTTAGCTTGTAAAATACTAGTAAGAAAAAATTGAATAAACGATTTTTGTTTTTGTTGACCAATCGCACATTTCCGGGCTTTTCCGGTTTTATTTCCGATTCAAGCTACGGAAATTTCCGAGGATCTGTGATTGTTGTAGGACGTATCGGTACAAAGACTTTTCGATGCATCTTTCGAACGAAAATGCACTGATATGATATGACTTTCACTTGTCAAGTCATCTAGACTCTTAAGCCGACCTGATGAAAGTATCTTATGCACAGATTCTGAATAACCTTGACGAATATTTGCATATTTTGTAATTGTCCACCAATCATATTCCCAAGAGATATTTTATCCGTGCAAGTATGTCGCGATTGATTACAGTATACCGGCAGTCATGACTGCCGGTAATAACGCATATGATTCGATGTCAGCAGACGATGCACCGTATCTAAGATGAAGAAAACTTGAGATGTGAACTTGACATTCCCTAAATACTTATATATATGTACGTCCGCATCAAGTCTTTCCAATCGACCGCTCGCACTTTGTTAGCGATCGATGTATCATGCGCGGATCCAGCATTTTTGGTCAGAGGTGGTCCAAAATTTAAGGAAGTCTACCTATCATGTAGGTACATATATATCGGTGCACATGATGGGGAGGGGGCAATTTTGTTAGTATCATGATTAATATTTTGGTTTTACACGTTATGGGCCTTAACCAAAATATTAATCATGATAACTACCGGGTAAAACCCAAATATTAATCAAGATATTAGCTTTCCTTTCACGTTCATTTTCATGAAGAATTGGCTAGCGTAGCGAGCGAATTTTTTTTTTAGATATGAAATACTAATTTGTCTTGATTCGATCGATATGATTATTTATAACATTGAATATTTTACTCCTTATATCGGCGAGCGGAGCGAATTTCATGAGAATAAATAGATAATAGATGTGTCATTTTCCAAATAATCAGACAAAGATACTTAGTTTGAACAATTGATAATAATTAAGGAATTTTGCAGAAAAAATAGTTTTGTATTTGTAAATCGGGCGAGCGAAGCGAGCCGAAATTTTAGGTTTCAAAGCCCTTTCATGCATTTTTAGACCCATTTCAATTAGAAATGGGCCAAAGCTGGACCCCACCTTCGAAAATCTCAAGGGGGGGGGGGGTCCAGACCCCCAGTCCCCCTCTGGATCTTCGCATGGTTGTATTGAGTTCGAATGAAACACGAAAAAATTACGAAAAATGCATTCAAATCGGTGGTTTCTGGGGTGTCTTTGATCTATTTCTGAACAGTGGTTTGCTTCAAATACTATTTCAAAAGACCCTCCCCCTTCTTTTTGGCAACTGCTGGAGGAGGCGCTCTCCTTTTTTTCGCGAGACGATGTGGACGTTTTTGCATGCAAATGTACGCCTGGCTTCGCCCCTGGCTTGTTGATTTGTCCTTGTGGTAACATACCACTTAGAATATTGGTATGATATCGAGTAAAAAATGTTGAGTATCTTTGGGCCTTTTTTATGTGAACGGGGAGGAGCTTGGTCACAGGTGTGTAGGTGTATGAGAAGGATTTAAAGGCTTTGAAAATTAAATGCTTAATTATAGGTCCCAGGAGCATATTCGAGCTATATATACAATGTTAAATATTTGCCTATTTTTCCGGTTATTTCAAAGTATGTTTTTAACAAAATTTGTAGATGACATAATATTCTAACCGGGTACATGTATTTGAGGACAGAAATGTGTAGGTTTCGATCCCCGTACCATTTACATTGATTGTTTGACACACGTACATGTTTTGTAAATTATTTGAACATGTTCATATTATAGTATTTGTTAATGTTAGTTTTCGGGAATAAAATAAACAGAAACCCCCCTCTGCGACGTACATTACAAAAACTTTGCGATTGTCTGTACGAATCCACAAATACGCCAATTGATACGGTATCGAATCGATATGCGATAGAATATAAGAAAATTTTTGTAAATTTTGTTTCAAAATAGTGAATTCTGGTGGACATTAAGCAATTTTTTATTACTCAGTTTGCAGGGTTTTTTTTCTGAGTGCTAATGTTACCAAAAAAAAAAAAAAAAAAAAAATGGGAAACTGGGGGGGGGGGGGGTTCCCGAACCCCCCCAAACCCCCCTAAATCCGCCCTTGGTAGTGTCCCCATCATAAAGATATTCTGTGCGTAAGAGAAAAGTATTTCAATTTTGAAATGTATTTTGATGCAAGAATTAATTCAACAACAACAATTTTAATCAATGATATTGACTCCAGGTCTGAATTTAACAGTTGACCGATATTTGAAAGGTCACATTTGTCAAGGTTTATGTGATTAGGTTCCAAAATTGACCAATCGCATTCAAGCAGAGCGATATGTAACGTGTTATCATATCATATATTTATGAAATGGCTTTATGAAACTGCATAACGGGTGTATCATGTGATAAGTATGTATATGACACGGACAAATGCAATACTTTCGAGTAAAAGATAACTTTTAAAGCAATATTATCGAACATAAACGTACACCCTTGTCAAGATTTTGTTCAACTTCACCTTTTTTAATTGTCGTTCATTTCAACAGAAAACAACACTAGGATCTAGAATTTTTCCAAGGGAAGGGGGGGGGGGGGGGGTTTCGGTGGCAGACATTCAGGGGAGCAGCGAATGATTTTGAAAAATGCGTTCAGGGGAGCAGCGAATGATTTTGAAAAATGAATTTGATAAATATCTGTTTTGCTAAGTCCATCAGATCTCTTGATCTGCGCTGGAATCTTTGAACTCAAATTTTTAGAGAGACGTTCGTCAGTGTTTGTCCAACTCTTATAATTATTACTTGGGAATCAAAATAAGTAATGTATATAACAGAAAATTTCGTTCAAATAAATAGGATTTTTTTTTTTGCTTTAAAGCCAAAAGTACCCCAAAACTGGTCGAAAAGTCTTCAGGTCGAAAAATCGTTAGGTCGAAAAAAAATTTGACAGGTCGAACTTTAAAAAGCTCGAAAGTTCAAAAGGTCGAAAAGACTGCGGTCGAAAGAGAATACGGTCGAAAGTACTGATAACCATCTTATGAGTGGGCGGAGCTTCGAAGGGTGAATTGACGAGGGGCTCGAAAAAGTATTAAAATTTTTTATATGGCCCCTTTCTTTCCGCACTCTTCTTTCATTTTCGTAGGAGGTACGTAAGGTTCACCCGTCAAAAATGTTATATAAACTTGTAGACGCTCGTGATAAACCAATTATTTTAGCAAATCAATATGGTTGTTACAGTAGATGTCACCCACATCTATAAGTACCCTGTAGAATTTGTGACAAGAACACATTTTACAAAGGTTACACAACTACGTTATTCCGATGAATTCAGTGATTTTTTTCAGTAATTTGGGAATGGGGTCGGGGCCCGTGCAATGGGAAAATTAATGACGTTTGGGAATATTTTGAAAAGCACTAATATAAGTAAAATGACAGTTAATACAATCAAAAGTTCAGAATATCAAATAATTTTCTTTTAAATATGATTTTATTTCTTGTGCTTACAACAACATGTCAAGTAATTAGTAAATTTGCTACTTTTGAACCAGAAAATTTCACTAATTTTGGTGATAATTCTATCTACATGATATTGGGAAATTTTAGAGTCTCAATTGGGAAAAAAAGATACTATTTTTCATTGGGAATGGGGCCGAATAACGGCCCCAAAAAGGGGCAAAAAAAATCCCTGGAATTGTGTTCAAAACGCTCGCTTCAGTTGCAAGACCTACTGTCGGACCGCGCGGCTTACTTCGGAAAGTGGATAAATGCGATAACTTTGTCATGCCAAAATTAAGATAAAATATATATCACTGAATAGATCTCGCTTAGTCGTAAATTTGGTATATGTGACAATATAAATTTTAGATGGGACATTTTCAATGTTAAATTTCAGCCTGACGTCGCCGAGTTTAACTTTGAGCCTATGCATGGAGAGCGTCACAACGTCACGGGAAAAAATAGCATGGGAAATAGCCCATCTAAAATTTATTTTGTCTATTAATTTTGATCGTGTGCACTGATTCTTACATGTATATAAAACTTATACCAAAATTTACGACTAAGCGAGATCTACTGAATGGTTTCAACTTTAATTAAAGGTTTGCATGATAAAATAGTAAAATTCGCGTTTATCCAGTTTCCGAAGTGAGCCGCGTGGACAGTAGGATTGAGACTGTGTCAGTGTGTGGTCAGATTTTGAAAACTCGTCCTAAAATTATTTTCGGGGAATGTTTTCTCTTGTCCTTCCCTTTCTCATAAAGGCATTAACATCTCTGCGATGAAAAGAAGAGGTGCAGGGACAAAGTCACAATTTAGGCTAATAGGCAGATAAACAGGTCGGGGAAACGGCAAATCTAGCTATTTAATCTAGATCTAGATAATGAGCATTATTTTTTAGAATGTGTGAAAATAAAAACTTTGGGCACTTGACGGATATCGTAATGTTTACATACGAAAATGAACATTGGATCTTAAAATTGGAAACTTAGCTTTGTATTTATGAGTGCAGCTGCACATGTGCATTCAAGAAAAAGCACTTGTTTACACCTTAAATGACTTACCTTTGTAGATTTTATGTCCTATTTATTTAAAAGAATACATTTGACTTTCAAACCTGCCTTTTTTAATTTACCAATCATAGTGGATTAACTGTTTGCAAGAGAAAAGATCAATGCATCATTCCGGTATAAAAGTAGGATCAACGAAGACATATTTCACCTGATACAAATTCTTTTAAAAATTTGATCATTTCAATTTTCAATCCTTATTTTGTTTTTGTTACACTTAACTTAAATGTAATTGTTCAAAACATGAAAATAAAATGAAAAAAATCAATTTTTAAAAGATTAAATTAAAATGCAAAAACGGGACCAACATCCTACTTTTATATTGGAATAATGCATATCCGTCTGCTAGTTGATTGTTTCTCTTGCAAACAGTGAATCTACTACGAAATCTACGAAGGTAAGTCATTTAAGGTGTAAACAAGTGAATATTTACCTTTTTCTTGAATGCACATGTGCAGCTGCAATCGTAAATGCAACGCTGAGCTTCCAATTTTAAGATCCATTTAATTAATGTTTGTTTTCGTACGTAAACATTACGATATCCGTCGAGGCGCAAGTGCGCAACTATGGAGGGGGATAAGGGTCACAATGCTATTTGACTTGCTTACATGCTTCATGCTATGTTGCTTCATTCAATGTTTGATTATTCCATGTTCATTTGTCTTGCTTTCATTTCAAATTGACTTTATTGCATTTGTCTTTCTTCTTTATGCAATGTTGCTTCCGTGTATTTTACATTTGTCCTTCGTAAATGCATAATTGTCGTTCTACCATGCGTTATGATATCTTTCCTAGTGCCATCATTCTTTCGTCCTAATGTCATTATTGCTTCGTCAATGCCAACCTCAATTTTGATACCAGGTGGCGCTCCGTTTGTGACCGTTCCTTGAAATGAACTTTGAGACGTCCCCTGTTGCAGTACTTGGAAAAATGAGTTACAAATGTATAAATAGCGGAAAAAAAAAAAACAAAAGCCGATTGAAATATTTGAACAAAAAAAGAAATCATTAGAGGATAAATATTTGGGCCTTTTCTGTTTGCTTGTTTGTTTGTTTTTTTTTTTTTCTTTACACAGTAATAGCCATTTGAGGATTCGAAATCTCCAACTTTCCCATCTTATTGGAAAGACTTCGTGGCCCACCGGGTAGCGAGCCGGAACTATGTTGCTTTTTTTTCTCCCGCGTGGGTTCGAATCCAATCGGCTGAATAATTTTTTCTGAATTGTGAGTGGGAAAAGTCAGTTTTTTTCTGAGATATCGTGGGAAAGGCGGTATTTCATACCGAAAAATTCTAGATAAATTGAAACTGCCGCGCGTCCTACACTGATCGAACCTAGAGATCAACACCCCCGGCCCCATTGATTCAGTCAATAATGCAGTTTCTAGTCTCCTTTCATAATTTTGACCTTGGAAATTTGCCTTTTGACATCTCTGTATGCCAAAATTACTCCAAGCTGTTGTCCAGGACAAGAGGGACGTATGGGAAGGGGTGGGGGGCAGCGGGGGCAGCGCTACCGCTCGCCAGTTCTTTATGGACTTTCTGAATAATTTAGCTATTCTGATCCATCCTTTATACATTTTACTTTATCAATGTACCTGAAGACATTCAACTCAATTTATATAGAATAGTATTACATGTAATGATAGAGGGTATAGAAAGTCTTTCATGATAAGTCAATATTTTTCTAAAAATAATTCCTGGCTCGCTACCGCTCGCCAGACATTTATTAATGTACTTAAAATTTAGTATTGCACCAGGAATGTTAAGATTTGTGCTCACAGAACATGAAACCCCTTATTTTTTTTTTTTTTTTTTAAATCTCCCCCCCCCCCTTTTTTTTATTTATTTATTTTTTTCATTTATTTTTCTATTTATTTTTTTTTTGCTTGTTAGAAATTTTGGGATGTTGTGCCCCTCCACTTTTTCAGGCAGAGCTACGCCGTTGGTCCAGGACTACGCCTGCTCAGGAACGTGGCACAAAAACAGTTCAGTGTCATTCACAGCCTTTTTCAACAATGGCCAAAATTTAGACCTTTATTATTGTGTTCCTATACTCCGTGTTAGGAGCGCAAGGAAGTTGTAATTTTAATTAGATTGCACCATGGCAAACTTGTCAGATTCTTCTTGTTCAGTGGCGGATCCAGCGCCCCCTTTGCCGGGGGTCAAGGGGCGAATTTTGCCGATTTTACTGATGTACTTGTTTTTGTCGGGAAAATATTGGGTCTGTGCAGGAGCATCAACTAAATCCGCCACTGTTGTTTGACCCAAGATCAAGGTTAAGATTGAAATGCAAGCGTTTGATGCTTGCAAGGATTGACCTTGAACATTGACCTTCATAAGTCCATACTTCAAAGTCAATTATTTTAGAAGTTTTATCTTTTTATGCAAGAATCAACCGACTTATGGTACAGAAACGACATTGACGGGCATAAAAGGCAAATAATTAAAATTATGACTTTTCATAGAAGACTTGCAAGCGACGATAGTGAGCCAACGAAGCGTTTGCAAAGTTTAGTAATAAAAATGATTTTTTATTTCAACTGAATAATGATAATGTACAGTTGCCCGCCATATTTTTTTCCAAAACAATGCCCCCCCCCCCCCCCTATAAAAACTGAAAAAAAAATGCATAAAAACATTTTATTTTTATAAGTATCCCCAATTATTTTCTACATCCTCTTCTGGGCAGATGGACAACATGGACAAGTTACATTATACTTAGAATTGACAAAAGGAAAAAAATGTATCCTCGTCCGGGATTCGAACCCACTCGGAAAGATGTAAAATAATTTCCAGAGGCAAACGTGATAACCACTACTCCACAGAGATTCTTCCTAGGCGTGTGTTGTTTATAGTCATGATTAAAACTTACAAAAAAATTTTATGCATACAAAATCAAATATTTACTAATTACTTCAAAATATTTTTCAAACATTCATACAGCCAATCTACTACTGTCCTCTCGTGCGATAATATAATTACTTTTCGAACGATACTGTAGTAGAATTTAAAAGAAATTTCTAACGAGAGGGGATGTTTCAAAGTTCATTTCAAGGAACGGGCACATGCGGTCGCGCGAAGCGCCATCTGGTATCAAAATTGAAGTTAGCATTGACGAAGCAATAATAGCATTAAGACGAAAGGATAATGGCAGAAAGAAGGATGTCATAACGCATGGTATAATGACAGTTATGCATTGACGAAGGACAAATGTAAAATGCAGGGAAGCAAAATTACACAAAGATGAAAGATAAAGTCAATTTGAAATGAAAGCAAGACAAATGAACATGGAATAATCAAACATTGAATGAAGCAACATAGCATGAAGCATGTAAGCAAGTCAAATAGCATTGTGACCCTAATTCCCCCTCCATACGCAACATCTTTATTTTCACACATTCTAAATAATACTGCTCAATTTGGTCCTTTTTAAAGCTAGAACGAGCTTTTAAAGCTAGATCTAGCTTTAATAGCCAGATTTGCTCTTTCCCTGACCTGATAAATGGGTAAATGCAAGTGCTTCCTTTTTTGTTTTACTTGCTTATTTCACAAGTGCATGTATCTACATTTCAAAAACATGCTCTGTTTTCGATGTGCTAATGACGAATAGTTTTAGGCCAATCCAGAGGGTCCTTCTTCTCCCCCACTAATGAGGATTTTTTGGCAAAATCATTAAAGAAGTCCTAATCCATTCTTCCTCACCCCCATCCCTGAAAAATAAACCATAAGGAATTTTTGGCAATTAAAGGAGAGTCTTTACCCCTGTAAAACTGGGCTTGACTGCCATTCGGGCCGGCGATTGCATGTATATACATGTATGAAATCACTAGCTCTAGCTGCTAAGCATCCTGTCTTAGCATCAGGTATTGTCATACTTTGTAGTGTAATTGTCCCAGTTTTTTCCTAGCTGATGTAAACATATCTCATTTTATAATTTTCTGCTGCAGTTGTAGTTGCATGGAATTTCAAAAAATCTTACTGCAACTGCATGGAATTTCACAAAAATTTACAAGAAGTAAGCTCTTAAGTCCTTGCTAAAATTGTGCTTTATTTTACCTTATCTGTCAAACAAGATGGCCACCATATGCAGTGAATGAACAGAATTTTGTTAAACCTTACAGGAAGCAAATACTTGAGGTCATCTCATGATATTGTGTTAATATTAGAACAGATGTATTTTGAAAAGATGATGCACTGCCAATAGACCATTTACACAGTACCACTAGACTTGCATTTTTGACACTTCAAGACCTGACATCACTAGTTTTGACGTTATTTTTCACTATGACGTCACAAATCTGTTTTGACGTCACAGTGAGTAAGAAATAACGTCAAATATTATGATGTCTGGTCTTGGGGTGTCTAAAATTCAAGTCTATCGCATTAATGTAAAATTCGTCTATTGATCTACAGCTGGCGTGCTACAGAGAATTTCATGAAACCCTCTGAAAGCAATAACTCAAGGTCATCTACATGTATTAAACTTGTATATTTGAGTCAATGATTCAAATAAGATGCCACCAATTGATCTTCCTCCAAAATTACTGCAAAAAATTCCCAAAATCTTACAGGAAATGAATGAGATACTTCTTTAAAAAATTATGTCTAAAGATGCCGAGAACACATATGAATCAGAATATGACATGTATACATATGATATTACCATACATCTAATTACCGTATTACTAGAAATTTTTGCGAGAAACTTTTTTTTGCTATATTCGCGAGTAATTTGGAATCGCGAAAATATATTCTCGCAAAAAATTGTGTTTGATAAGGTACATCATAAATTTTTATATCGGTTACATCTTGCACTTCTTCACTTTTTTTGATTAAATGTGAAGAGGAGTGATCGAATTGAGTGTATATTTTTATGATATAACTAACTAAAAATTCAACAATGAAACGATACAATACAGGTATGTAATGTGTTAATATTTGTTTGTAATTTAGGAATCGCAAAAAATTGTACTTGCGAAAATAAGTACACCCAATTTTACCTTAAAATTGCAAAAGTTGATACAATGTACTTGCGAAATTTTCTGGTTATACGGTATGAACTTTTTTTATGGGAGTAATAAATGTTACATCAAAGGTTGACTTAAAATTGTGCAATAAAATTTGACTTTATCATTTCTAGTGATGTCTGCCGATAAAAAACAAAAAATAATTCTTGTAGAAATAATATATACTTGTAATAATAGTAATTAATATTTTTTTTTTATTATTCTTACAGTATCCATGTGAAAAAGAGAAGTTTGTCAGAAGAATAGAAACAACAGAGCACAAAATTATTGGTAATAAAATGTGGTATGAACTTTTATTGGATCCAATTCTGTAAACAATTTTCATGCAAATAAATGTATATTAAGAGACTACCTGTCTAGTGCATGTTATGTGATTTTGATGTATATTAATTGCCCTGAAGCATTATGTCTCCCCCCCAACAGAGAGGAGACATATTGGTTTTGCCTTCGTAGTCCGTCTGTCTGTCTGTCCGTCTGTCACACATTGTGTCCGGGCTATATCTCCTGAACCGTTTGCCCGATCACTTTCATATTTTAGTATGTTGTTGCTTATGACCCTAAGGTTTTACATCACCTTGACCCAAGGTCATGTGACCAAGGTCAAGGTCACTTAGTGCATTTTTAAAGAAATTATGAATACATTCCTGTCAGGGCTATATCTCTTGAACCGTTTGCCGGATCACTTTCATATTTTAGTATGTTGTTGCTTACGACCCAAAGATTTCACATCACCTTGACCCAAGGTCATGTGACCAAGGTCAAGGTCACTTAGTGCATTTTTAAAGAAATTATGAATACATTCCTGTCCGGGCTAGATCTCTTGAACCGTTTGCCGGATCACTTTCATATTTTAGTATGTTGTTGCTTATGACCCGAAGGTTTCACATCACGTTGACTTCAAGATCATGTGACCAAGGTCAAGGTCAATTAGTATACATGTATTTTAAATGAAATTGTATTTGTTATGTGTATTATGTCCAGACTTAATCTTTTGAACTGTAATCGGATCATTTGATATTTTAGTATGATGGTGCTGATGACCCAAAGGTTTCACACCACCTTGATCCAAGGTCATATTACTAAGGTCAAGGTCAAATATTACATTTTTTAATGAAATTGTAAATACGATTGAGTCTGGACTATATCTGTGGAATCGTATACTGGATCGCTCTGAAACTTTAGAATGCTGTTGCTCAGGATTGGAAGGTTTCTTATCATCTTGACCCAAGGTCATGGCCCAAGGTCAAGATCATTTAGTTCTTTTTAATGAAATTGTATGTACTAATCTTGTCTGGGCTATATCTGCTGAACCCTTCTTACAATTGTTTTCATATTTTAATACGTTGATTCTCAGGACTAAATGTTTACTTATCACATTGTCCCAAGGTCACATGATGAAGGTCACTTCTTACTTTGGTAATGAAATTGTATATGCTAATCATGTCGAGGCTGAAATTGTTATGCTTATCATGTTTAGGCTTTATATTTTGAATCATGTATCCAATCACTAATTCAGTTTTTTGTTGCGCATGATCCATACAATGTATTTTTCAGATCACCTATATCCAAGGTCATGTGACCAAATTCAATTTCATTAAATATGAAATTGTATATGCTAATCATGTTTGGGCTTTACCTCAAACAATACAATGAATCACTTTCATGTTTTAGTATGATGTTGCCCATGACTCAAAGGTTTCACATCATCTTGGCCCAAGGTCAAAGTAACTTAGAGGGAGGAGGGAGACATCTGTTTTTTTCTGAAAAACATTTGATTTAATTTCTCTTTGCTGTTCTGTTCTTTGTTGATTGATAAGTAAGTGATTAGACTGATTGCTGAGTATAAAGTTATTGGACTTTCATATTTCAAATGTGTATTCCTTGTTACAAGATTTTTCCATTGGTACAAAAATTTTGACCTTGCGACCTTCACTTTAAATTTTGACCCTCTTGTTGGATAATGGCTCAAATTGCCTCTTAATAGCACATTTATGTTGGGTTTCACTTGCATGTTATGCTTATGTTGAGTTTTTGTAAAAAACTTTTTTATACAAATGTATTTTGTTTACTTCATTTCAGATGAATTAGATAAAGAGGAGTATTATAAAAGAATTGCTATTTGTGACAATGTTGTACCTAGTATTCTGAGATCAGTAAGTGCTAATAAAATACAATTATAGCACTTTGATGGGGTCAATACCTGGATTTATAGACCTGAAAAAATCATATTGATAGAGGATTAAGTCTGAGGTCAATATGATTTATTCCGGTCTATAATTCCAGGTATTGACTGAATTAAAGTGCTACAATTGTTTTATAATTAGGGCCCCGCCACTAGGCGGGTGCCCTATAGTAATCACTCTGTCCGTCTGTCCGTCCGTCTGTCTGTCCGTCTGTCCGTCAGCAAAAACTTTAACATTGGCCATAACTTCTGCACTGTAAGAGGTAGAGCTTTTTTATTTTATATGAGTGTGCCTTGTGACAAGACCTTTCCGTTGGTACCAACATTTTTCATCATGTGACCTTGACCTCGACCTTTGACCTACATTTGAAAAACTTTTACATTGGCCATAACTATTGTACCGTAAGAGATGGGGCTTTGATATTTGACATATCACTCTGTCCGTCTGTCCGTCCATCTGTCTGTCCGTCTGTCCGTCAGCAAAAACTTTAACATTGGCCATAACTTTGTAAAAAATCGATGACATTGGAATACTGCATTGTATGTTTGCCTCTATTCCTCTGGCAGCAATTCTGCAGCAATTCTTTTGTTGCCAACCATGTTGACCTTGTTGCCTTCACATTCAACTTCTTAAAGAAGTGGCCGGCGGGGCCCTTTCTGACTTTGTCAGTGCTCTAGTTTTTCTAGTTTTCAAAATCTGTTCACAATTGAGTGATATAAATTGGTTGACATTTGAATATGTCAGATAAGACTTTCAAATTAGGTAAATTTGAGAGTATTTGATAAATATTGAAACAACTGTTAACTTCTTTTAAGACCTTTATTCATGCTCCTTAATATTTTTTGCATTAATATATTGAACAACAGATTTAGTCTGTGAATGTGAAAAAGCTTTTTGCGAACAAATTTGTTATGCAATAAAATTGTTGCCAAATACATTGTAGATTTATTGTGTAACAGTTTGAATACGGCATATTTTTTTTCCTTTTTCATTTGATAATATTTAAATTTTGATTTGGAAGTGAATAACAATCCAATTTGTTAAGAATTATTATTTGGATAATTTTGAGACATTTGTAACTTTCAGATGCGTATCCTCAATGAAAAAAACATCTTATTGGAAGAAGAACTGTGGATGAATTCTACTTCTCGTGTGTGTAGAGTGAAAAGCAGAAATCTGACTTGGTCAAAGTATGCAAATATGTGGGAGGAGTCATCATTTAAACCCTCCATGGAAAACCCTCACTGGTAATGATTCACATCGTCTTTATTACTCTCGTAGGCTTTATATTACATTTTGTCTGTATTATTCAGAGCCACATTCTGAAGATTGACCAGCTTAAGGTGGGTCCCTACTAGTGATGAACCAATTGTCGCCGACAATCGATTGTCGATCGCTAAAACTCTTTCGATTCCGATTATCGATTCCATTTTCTTACAATCGATTGTTGCTGAAAGAAAGGTATTTTGTGTAAAGGTATTTATTTTCCTCTTTTCACATGTAACATAAACCGCTGCTTGTTGTCTTGCATGTAAACAGGCAGACACTTTGAAATTGAATGCTTTATATTTTGTTTTCAGCAAAGTTTTCTGAATTTTATGCAGAAAAATACAATTTTTCTATCTTTTATGTTCCATTTTTCATGGACTTTTGTTTTCCGATTTAAATCGATAATTGATCGGTTTACTCTTTCTGATTATTTTCCGATAATCGATTCTTAAAAGTCTTCCAATGTACAACACTTGTCCCTACTTGAACCGTTTTAGGTTTTTCCTTCTTCGCAGTAAGTTTAGAGTGATATCTTGATAAAGAGTGATATCTTGATAATTTATAAAATGGTATACCTGTATGTGATTTATTCTTTATCTACAGGCATTAACTTATGAAATTATGCAATATGAAGAACTTCCATCAAGTATTTTACGCAAAAGATGGATAAAGTATACCGGTACATGTGTATATTCTTTGTTAAAAAAGCGATGAAATTATAATGGGGTACCCTTATGTTTGGAGTGATATCTTGATCATTTAGAAAACTGTGTCCCTGTATGGGATTTTTTCATTATCTATATAAATTATAGTATGAAATAATGCAAAATGAAGAACTTCCATCTGTGTTTTTATGCAAAAAAATGGGATATACTTTTTACATGTATATTCTTAGTTGAAAATGTGATGAAATTATAATGGGGTACCCTTGTGTTTGGATCCATACCTTGATCATTTATAAAACTGTACCTGTATGTACCTGTATGTGTTTTTTTTTTTCTTCATCTACATACATAATTTTATGAAATATTGCGAAACGAAATAAATTCATCTGTTTTTTTCTGCAAAAAGTTGGATTTAGGACGCGAAAATTTCACGTTATAACGTAAGTTTCGCGTTATAACGCCTAAGTTTCACGAGATATAATGCGAAAGTTTCACGATATATAAAGCGAAACTTACGCATAATATTGCGTTATAATGCGAAAATTTGTATGTATGCAGTATGTGTAAGAGTTCAAATCGGAGCCCCGGTAGGAACTTCAGAATAACCCCAGCACAGAATAGTTTCATAGCAATAACAATTATAATATTATTATGAAATACATGTATATTTATATACATTTCAATCGAAATTTCAATCAGAAAACAAGAGTTAATTTTTCAAGAAAAATTTCAAGAATTACATGAAATACCTGGTCAATTTCAGGAACTACATGCTATGAATGATCGATACAGACATTACATGAAATCTCTTAATTTCGGAAAGTGGTAAAGTCCCTGATTATACATATTCACTGTATCATATACACATAATATCATGAAATCCCTTGATTACAGGAATATTAATGTACATGTATATGTTACAGGGAATAAATGTAATCAGGGATTTTACGTAATTCCTGAAATTAAGGAATTTCATGTAATGCCTGTATCGATCAGTCATTACATGGAATTCCTGAAATTTGCCAGGTGTTTCGTGTATTTCCTGACTTTTTCATGAATTTTTACATTATACGTGTATTTCCTAACCATATTTTTGTCTTCTTTTGACTTTTGAAATCATTGCATATTCAGTCATTTGATGCTGAATATCCTCTCTGACAAGTAAAAAGGAATAATATGTCAAATAAGTAGAAATATTCAAGCTAGACTCTATAGGTAATTTCTATTAAAATATTGCTCAAATTTATGGTTCAATTTATTATTTTTATACAAAATGAACATAAAACCAAAGTACTTATCTAACATGATTGATGATAAAAGTACTTTTAAACATAATTCAAAAGTAGAAAGAAACATTAGTATTTTTAGAACCATTAACTTTTCTCGATAATGCTTAAAAAATGCCTTAAATGTTTTGATTTTCAACTACCTTTCATGTGATACATATGTATCTGAATCTGATATATAATGTATGTAAAAGTGATATATTGGTTATAGGCAACGAACGCCGTGCCAGACATAGTCATCTCTGCTGACACTATGATTAAGTCGGGGTCATCTCTGCTGACGCTATGATTAAGTCGGGGTTAATCGGGGAGTTAAGTAAACACAGTGTGACTGGGGCTTTAGGAAGTTTAGAAAACACACAGCGACTCGGAATTATAACTTGTTTACCAAAATCAGATAAACCACGGCAGTTTCTCAAGAATTGGCGGCCTATAACCCTTCTAAATGTCTTCTACAAGCTAATTTCAGGATGCCTAAGCAAAAGAATGAAAAGTACCCTTGATAACTTAATATCCACTTCTCAAACAGGCTTTCTGTCGGGCAGATACATAGGGGAAAATACCAGGTTCATTTATGATATTATGTCTTTTACAGAACAAATGAAAATTCCAGGCCTTCTTGTTTTAATAGACTTTGAAAAAGCCTTCGACTCCATAGCATGGTCTTTTGTATATAAAGTTCTTAATTTTTTTGGTTTTGGTGAATATATTATTCAATGGGTAAGAATATTAAATACTGACATAAATGCTTCTATTTTACAAAGCGGATTTCTCTCGGAACAAATAAGTATTAAACGCGGCTGTAGGCAAGGCGATCCGGTAGCGCCGTATATTTTTTTATTATGTGCTGAAATTCTTTCATTAATGATCAAACAAAATAAAGACATTACAGGCATTACTATAAATAATAAAGAACATAAAATATCACAGTACGCAGACGACACTTCCCTTACATTAGATGGGTCAAAAAAGTCTCTATTTGCAGCGCTTGAAACACTTGAATATTTTTCCAATTTATCAGGTTTAAAAGTTAACACATCTAAAACAAAAGTAATTTGGATAGGGTCTAAAAAGTTTTCAGATCAAGTTTTCCATCATGCAAGATGGAAATTAGACTGGGGGGCCACAACTTTTGATTTACTAGGTATTCACTTTTCCGTTAATTTAGGTGATATGGTACGTCTTAATTATAATATTCAATTACCCAAAATTAAAGCTCTTATAAAACAATGGAATAGGAGAATACTTACTCCAATTGGGAGGGTCACAATTTTAAAAAGCTTAATTATTCCAAAATTGAATCACCTTTTCTTAGCTCTTCCAAGTCCCAAACAAGATCTTATTAAGGAATTAGACAGAGAATTTCATAATTTTGTTTGGCATTCAAAATGTAATAAAATAAAAAAAGATGTAATACACAAAGTAAAGGAGGAAGGGGGTCTGAATATACCTAACTTGAAACACTTTATTTCATCACTTAAATGTACATGGGTGAAAAGGCTTGTTAAGGGTGATCAGTTGTGGTATTATATTTTCAAAGAAAGTTACGGAGAGAAAATCATAGAACATCTTGCAGATTTTGGGGATGAATATGTTCTTAATCTTTCTAAATCATCTTCAAATAATTTTTGGAAAGATGTCTTTGATGAATGGTACAAAGTCACCAAAATGAATGATAATCTATCAGATGACACCTTAATACCTATTTGGTACAATTCTAAGATAAAAATAAATCATGATACTATATACATTGAAAATTGGTATAATAAAGGTATAAAGATAATTGATGATTTTATCGATGAAGAGGGGAAAATACTAAAAAAAGATGATTTTGCAGAAAAATTTAATCTTAATGTAAACCATATGCAGTACAATAGTATCTCAAGTGCCATTTCTAAATTTCTAAGAACCATTCAATTTGATGCTTCAAAATATTGCAAAACTTTTTCCCCATACATTCCTCATCCTTTGAAATGTGTTTTTTCGATTCATAAATGTTCCACATCTATTTACAAACTTCTGAGTTACACAACTCTAACACCTACAGGGATTTTAAAATGGAAAAATGAAATACCAAATATTTCTGAAAGTAGATTAAAAAACTCTTTTAAGACTTGTTTTAAGACTACTGATGACTCCTCAATTCAATGGCTGCAATATAGAATTTTGCATAGAATTCTTGCCACGAACTCTTATCTTAAGAAAATAAACATCATTTCATCCGATTTATGTTCATTATGTAATATTGAAATTGAAACTATCAGTCATATCTTTTTATATTGTTCTTGTACTTTACCTATTTGGAATGCATTCAGTCTTCTTATCTACAATAAAACTTCAAAAAGAATAGGTTTCAATATTGAGAATGTTATATTCGGAGAAGAGTCAAATATCAAGCACATAGCTATTAATTTTATAATTCTCAATGCAAAAGAATATATTTTTAAATTCTTTAAGAAAAAGAAACATCTATCTGTGCATGAATTACTGGTGCATCTTAAATTTAAGATTGATGTTGAAAAATGTGTCGCTTTTAGAAAACAAAAAAGTAGAAAATTTAATGAAATCTGGGGAGAATGGTTACATGTATTTGATTAAGTTTGCCATAATGATTGCTCGACTGCTAAAAGCTTTTTTTGTACATGTATCACCAGTTTTAATGTAAAACATTTATAAACTATATTACATAAACTGTTTTTATACAACTTTCTATATATACTGGTAATATAGTAATGTTTGCATGTGACACTATTTTGTCTATTGTGTGTGTATTTTTTCTGTATTTTTGTTTTTTGTTTTTTTGTTTTTTGTTCCTTTTTTTGTATAGGAGTGTATGAAAGGGAGTGTATGTCTATCTGCTCTAACTTTTCTCTTTTGAAAAGGCATACTAAAAATTGAATTATATGTTATCTACAAATGCCTATAAATTGTGAATAAAAAAAAAAAAAAAAAAAAAGTTTAGAAAACAGATATATCTCATTCGATCAATGGTAGACTTTTCATATCTCCAAAATACATGCACCATGTTTACTATACTTTTGAACTGAGTGAATACACTCAGTCTGACATTAACTTTTGGCCCATATTTCATTTTAAGTTCAGAAAAATGAACGCAGATATTTTTTATACTATCAATGGAAGTTCATTGATATTTCATACATATATTCATCGTACAGAGCCTGTGTTTTGGTTTCTCGATATAACATGTAAAGTTTTGTGATATAACGCATAAAGTTTGCGTTATTATAACATGTAAAGTTACTGTTATAATGCGAAAGTTGGCGATATAACATGTAAAGTTCGCGTTATAACGTGAAACTTCGCATTATAACGCGAACTTTACGCGATATATCACAAACTTTTGCATTATAACGCTAACTTTACGCGTTATAACGCAAAATATATGCGTTATATTGCGAAACTTTACGCATTTTCGTGATATAATGTGAAAGTTTTTGCGCAATAACTTTCGCAATATAATGCGAAAGTTTCGCTATATAACACGCAAATAATTTTCTTAGCTACCATTTGAGCTCAATAGGCTTTCGTACTGCTGAGCCTATTCCTTGTAAATAACAGACATCTGTGGATTATTATGTAGATAAGTATGATACTTTGCAAGTAAGAATATGACAAGCATAACTTTAACACTACATCTACAATTACAGGACAGTTTTTGAGCAGCATGGGACAATAGATATCAAGGGTATCGGGCCTTTTGGTCGAATCATGGAGGTGTTTGCCAAGCAGTTCCTGCATGCAGGTGTAAAACGGGTAAATACAGTGAATTTATATACTCATTTTGTGTTGGATCACGTAATCAATATGACGTGTTCTTTGATTTGTTTTTGGAGGGGGTAACAAAGTCCTGCTCGAGGACAAATCAAATACTGTAAAATCATAAATTTTCGTTGGGGATTTAATTTCGTTATTTTCGTGGGTGGTTAAAAGCAACGAAATTAAATCCATGACGAAAATTTGGTTTAACTTTGATAGATACATGTATAAATATGTGATTGAGATTTTATTGACCGTGTTGTACATTATTGACAGATGTTGACAATACACTTTTCTCAACTTTCATTGTCTGTATAAAATGTTATCCCTATTCTAAATGTTCATTTTTAAAAACTTCCATTTTTATAAATGTTTTTTTTAGCTCACCTGAGCCATAGGCTCAAAGTGAGCTATTGTCATAGCGTGTCGTCCGTCGTCCGTCGTCCGTCGTCGTCGTCCGTCGTCGTCCGTCGTAAACTTTTCACATTTTCAACTTCTTCTTCAGAACGGCTGAAGGGATTTTGATGAAACTTGGTAGGTATGAAGTACTCATGGTCCCCTACAAGTGTTGTTGTTTTTCGTCCGGATCTGTCAACAGGTGGCGCCACCACAGCCAAAAGTATGTCACGGGGGGTACCCTCCTTTGACAAACTTCTTCTTCAGAACCGAAGCATGTATCGACAAACCGAAAGCATCAGGATGATCTAGAGAGATGTCTTAAGAAGTGTTGTTATTTTTGGTTCCACTTCGAAGTCAAATTTTTGACGCGTTTTTGACGTCTTTTCGGACTTTGTCAGAAATGCACATTTTTGCACTATTTCTTTAAATAACTCAATAAGTGTATGATTTTACACACTCATTTAGTACATATTTATCATATTTAAGTTACTTAATGCTTTGATATGTATTTTATGCTTAAATTTTATTTTTTTGATTTTTTATGAATTTATTTCTTATGTAAAAAGGAAGGGGGGGGGGGGGGTGTGATTTTCATACATTTTCTGCTTCTTTTCTATAACCACTCTTCAGATTGTCATGACAATTTGTAGGTATGAGGTACTCATGCATGGTACCCTACAAGTGAAAGAATTTTGTCAAGATGTCCACTTTTGGATTTTTAAGGAATATTTTTTAAGATTGTACATAGGTATAATGTATGTTTTCCATGCCCAATGCTTCAGGTGCAACTACAGGAAAAAAACCTTCTTTGTATGATTAATCATTTTTTGATCGACCTTTCATCCATAGTTACAGCTGATAATTCAACAAGTGACACATGCTTCAATGTCTTATTGATTGACCTTTTATGTGATATGATTCAATTATTTAAATTCTTTATACTTATTTAGAATTTTATTTTTAAAGTCGGGAACAAGATTTCAAAAGCGGCCATGTTTTGCCGTGTACCTGAAGGTGTCATCCAAAGAAATAAAAACCTTCTTTGTATGATCAATCATTTAGCTCAATTTGAGTGACTTCCAATCCTTCATTCAATAATTATGAATTTGGTCTCGTTGGATTTGGACACCTTTGACACACATAAAAATAATAGAAAAAAGGGGGGTCATGCATACCGTTTTCTCACAAATTCCACTTTTTTACATCACCCCTCTATCCATTTTGAAACTTTTACAAATTTCATCTATTTTTAAATCGATCAATAGATTGCATAAAAGACAAAAACAGGTTCAAAACTCAATTTATCCCGACTACAGGGAATGGTACATTGATTTCATGTGCTATTTTTAAATTTTCAATAGTTTTGACCAATGGTGTGACACCTTTTATTCTGCCCTGTTCACCAGTCAAAACTGAGGGGATTCCCCGCTAAAACGATTTCCTTGGATTACACCTGAAGGGGATTCCCCATGTAGAAATGTGATACCTTTAGTACTGCGATACATTTCAGGAGATACAGTGCAAACGGAATAGATTTTTATTTAATGAAATGTGCATTATACTTGGAACACTTTCATAATGGTTATCATTCATGCACTTGGAACACTTGCAACTTGTTATCATGCATAAAGTTTGCTCGAATTTCCTCTGTCTTAGACTCTCTTAGATGAAGTAATTTACGGACTGATTTCTTGAAGAAACAAGCGACTACAGAATAAAAAAGGAAATTCTTTCTTGTCCTTTTTCTGGGTTTCATTCTTTTTTTCTTCCAAATGAACCCTTAAAGCAGACAATTTTGAAGAATTTTGTAGTAACATTACTACAACTAATATACAGGAACAAAAACAATAAAAGTCAAAATTTAATGAAAAACAACGAATTAACATTCATGTGTAAAGACTTCACATCAGTATACTAATATGTATTGGTCAGTATTTAATAATACATCCATATGTACATGTAGTAACATTACTACATGTCTGAAGTACAAAACACAATACAAGACCATGTAGTAACATTACTACAAGTAGATATATACAGACATGTACATGCTTTCTAAATTACAATAAAGTATCTTTCAGACTCTCGTAGTAATGTTACTACAAAGCTGTAATACAGAAAACAAGACCATGCAGTAACATTACTACAAGTAGATACATTTGTATTTACAAACATACTTTCAAAATTACAATAAAGCAACTTTCATACTCTCGTAGTAATGTTACTACAAGGCTATAATACAGAAAACAAGATCATGTAGTAACATTACTAAAAGTAGATATTTACAAACATGCTTTCAAAATTACAATAATGGAACTTTCATACTCTCGTAGTAATGTTACTACAAGGCAATAATACAGAAAACAAGACAATGTAGTAACATTACTACAAGTATATATATACAAACATACTTTCCAAATAACAATAAAGGAACATTCAAACTCTCGTAGTAATGTTACTACAAGGCTATAATACAGAAAGAAATACCATGTAGTAACATTATACAAACATACTTTCCAAATTACAATAAAGGAACTTTCAAACTCTCGTAGTAATGTTACTACAAGGCTATAATACAGAAAACAAGACAATGTAGTAACATTACTACAAGTATATATATACAAACATACTTTCCAAATTACAATAAAGGGCCTTTAAACTCTCGTAGTAATGTTACTACAAGGCTATAATACAGAAAGAAAGACCATGTAGTAACATTACTACAGCTTTATATATATACAAACATAATTTCCAAATTACAATAAAGTAACTTTCATACTCTCGTAGTAATGTTACTACAAGGCATACAGAAAACAAGACCATGTAGTAACATTACTACAAGTGGATATATACATACATATATTCCAAATTACACAATAAAGGAACTTTCAAACTCTCGTAGTAATGTTACTACAAGAATATAATACATAAAACAGACAATGAAGTAACAATTATACATAATTACAATAAAGGAACTTTCATACTCGTAGTAATGTTACTACAAGTAGATATATACATACATACTTTTCAAATTACAATAAAGGAACTTTCATACTCGTAGTAATGTTACTCAAAGTAGATATATACATACATACTTTTCAAATTACAATAAAGGAACTTTCAATCTATCAAAGCAATGTTACCACAAAGCTATATTGCAAAAAGAATACCATGTAGTAACATTACTACAAGTAGATCTAAACATACATACTTTCCAAATAAGAATAAAAGAAATTTCAATCTCTCAAAGCAATGTTACTACAAGGCTATAATACAGAAAACAAGACCATGTAGTAACATTACTACAAGTAGATATATACATACATACTTTCCAAATTACAATAAAGGAACTTTCAGTCTATCAGAGCAATGTTACCACAAAGCTATATTTCAAAAAGAATACCATGTAGTAACATTACTACAAGTAGATCTATACATACATACTTTCCAAATTAGAATAAAGGAAATTTCAATCTCTCAAAGCAATGTTACTACAAGGCTATAATACAGAAAACAAGACCATGTTATAACATTACCACAAGTAGATATTTACCTACATACAATGATACTGTCCACATTACAATAAACATGAAAAAAATATATAAAGTACATATGGCAAATAAAGTATGAGAATTTTGGAAGATTATTCTCCCAGAAATAACAAAAGTTTACTTTTATTAAACTTAGGGGAGTAATCCCCTATAAATAATCGTTTGAATAATACACGTGACAAATGAATTAGTAAGAAAATTGAAAGAGCATTTCGATCAGAAATAACAAAATGATTCTTTTATGGAACTTTCCCTAGAAATGATCATTTGAAAAATACAACATGCATGTGACAAATGAAGTGTGATAAACTTTGAGTAACATTCGCTGAATATATCGAAGTGATTCTTGTATGGAACATAGGTGACCATTCCCCTATAGAAATTTTGGCTATGGAACATAATGAAAAATATATATCACAGCTATAGTATTATAATATTTGGAGGAGATGATGCTTTTATGAAACTTTAGGGAACATTCCCTTTGAAATGATTGTTTTGAAAATATGAAATACACATGACAAATGGAATATGGAGAAATTAGGAGGAAAATTATCCCAGAAGTTTCAATCTGATAGTTTTATTAATTTCATGGGAATATTTCCCTATATTTGTTGTTTTCAAAACTTCATGACTGTAACAAATTGCAAAATACTTCACAGATGCTGTTAGGTAAAACCTCGAGGAATATTACTAAATAAAGCCTGTGTTTGTGAAACACGAATGCCCCTGGTGGCATCTTTGTTAGCACAAACTTCATTTTCTGTTAAGTATGCAAAAGGTCGACAATTTTGGTATCAATGGAAAGGTCTTGTCACAAAGAATACACATATGAAATATGAAAGCCCTATCACTTAGCATTGAAAAGTTATGCCCAATGTAAAATGTTTTGAAAAGTAGGTCAAAGGTCAAGGTCATGAGGTCAAAATTTTTGGTATCAGTGGAAAGGTCTTGTCACATGGAATACACATGTGAAATATGAAAGTCCTATCACTTACCATTAAAATGTTATTCCCAATATTAAAGTTTTTGAAAAGTAGGTCAAAGGTCAAGGTCAAGAGGTCAAAACTTTTGGTATCGTGGAAAGGTCTTGTCACAAGGAACACTCATGAGAAATATGAAAGCCGTATCACTTTCGATTCAAAAGTTATGTCCAATGTGAAAGTTTTTGTAAATTAGGTCAAAGGTCAAGGTCATGAGGTACAAAAATGTGGTATCAATGGAAAGGTCTTGTCACAATGAATACACATGTGAAATATGAAAGCTCTATCACCTTCCATTCAAAAGTTATGCCCAATGTTAAAGCTTTTGAAAAGTAGGGCAAATGTCAAGGGCAAGGTCATGAGGTCACAGATTTTGGTATCAATGGAAAGGTATTGTCACAAGAAATAAACATGTGAGATATGAAAGTTCTATCACCTTCCATTCAATAGTTATGCCCAATGTTAAAGTTTTTTCAGACAAACAGACTAACAGACAGACAGACGGACAGGCCAAGAACTATATACCCCCAAATCTGTGATTCCGGGGCATAAAAATAACAATAAAACTTTGAGGAACTGCTGTTACAGCGACCCCATTGAAACTTGACAATGGTTTTGTATTGCTAATAAATTGATGTCACAATATGAATGTGTTCTTCTTTTATTCAATGATCAGTGTTCCCTGTTTTTGGTTTCAGAGAAAATGTTTTAGCAAATTATAGATTCTGGCAGACATATTGGATGACCAATAGGTTAATAAACATAATCTAATTAGAAGAAAAGGATTACTTCCTTTTTCCAAGAATGGTAAATTCCATGAAGCAGTTAATAACAAACATTGACCAGTCATTCTTAGCTCTTGGTACATGTAGCCACATTTGATACATAAAACAAATGTACACGACAGATGATCTTAGGCACTTTCCTCCTCTTATATCATACGATATTATGTTTAGGTGTTGCAATGGAGAGGAGAAGAATGTGTCAGCAAATAATTGGAACTCCGGCAGCCATATTTGTTGAGTGTTCAAAAGTCCTTAAATACACAATAAAGTTTTATGAGCAAATTATGTAAAAACTGTTGCATATTTGCCATCTCAAGAATGATTGAATCACAAACTGTTTATCTTAATAAACATGAGGATTTGATGGATAGTTACCTTTTTTTATCTAGTTCTGTCTTTTCCATTTCATCTCAGTTATCATGGCTATCCTATTCGTTTTATCACTGGTTTTCATACTCCAAGTTTTTCCTAACTATGTTGACCTAGAAATTTGAAAGAATATTAGTTGCAAAACAATCATAATTTTCCAGTGGGCTGAAAAGGTGAGTATCACTATATGTTATTTATCTTGACCAAAGGTAGCAATTTCTACAAGGTTATGAAAAATAATCAACTCTATAGACAGATAGACCGACGCAGAGATACATGAACAATCCAAACGCTTGTTTCTAGGGACGTACATCTAAATACATAACCTAAAGTCAGAGGCTTTCCAAAATGATTTTTTAAGCCCAGGAGGCTATGACAAAGATGATAATAGTCTGTCCATATTATCACAAATACAACTGGTTGTACCTCTGACTTTATATCTTGTCGTTTTATCATTTACATGAATTGTAAGTTAAAAGGCTCTATACATGTATGTAAAGATAGATCTAATAGTTAGTTCTAGTACCATCCAATTGGGTGTAGGGACTGACAAACGGATACTGCCGTTACCCTAATGAGTCTATTATCTGAAGACAGTATGTAATAAAATATTACAACCTTATCCTTTTCAGTTGACGAGATGTAAATCAAAGATAAAGCTATTTAAAAAGCTAAATACTGGATCAAATCCGACTTTAAATAAAGATTATGGTATTATATTATTATAGTATTATGTTTTTAATGTGTACAGTTTTGGATATTTTGCTTCACCGAGAAAGCTTAACCAGATGGGCAGCCATACATTTAATCTAAACATGAAAACCTGATCACAAACCAAACTGAATCGAATTTCTCCAAATACATTTATTTCTATACTCACAATGACTCCACATAATGTCAGGTTGTTTTGGTATTTCTTTTCATTTGTTTTCCATTTTAGTATGATGCAATCATAATCATCTCTCCAAATAATGTAATTTTCATCCGTAAGGTGCCGTTTGTTCACATTTGGTTTATGTCTTTTCTCTGTTAAAAAAAATGATGATGGAATACATGGTAAAAATGAATACATAAATCTGTATACCACTAACAAAGAGAGAGAAAAAAGAATAACACCCTGTTTAAGTCAAAGAGGTATAACCAATTTATTTAATTATTCTGAATGTTGGTCAAATTATTCATGGTAAAGTTCTTGCCATACCGCATTTTGTTGAACAGAATTGAAGTACAAAAGCAGTGTGCAAAAAAAAAAATAATAATAAAGATGTAATAAATTCTCGACCCCCTAATGACCAAATCCGAGAGTTTGCAAAGTTGCAAAATATTTTCGATAGCTCTGATAATGTGTAACAGGCAATTAAAGTATCTGTTTACAAGTTTATCCGATTTCTGCCTAGCCTAACGCCTGGTTATTTTGCAGATAACCACTCTATGGGTTATCTTAGTACTCATAAACATGATAAAGTATGTAAAATAAAAGGAAAGTGGCGTCACAATAAGACGATGAATCGGAACTCGATGTTGAACATGACACATTTTAATTAATTATGAGAATTTTTGCAGCATTATCTGGGATGACCAAAATACCGATGAACTAATAAGTCAAAGCTGCTCGTCAATTAGGCTGGAACGCATTATTTGTATTTAGTTATAACCATAACGGAAAGAGGAGTTCTAAAATCTCTTAAGTAAAAGGTAAAGAAAAAGGAAAAAGGAGTATTATGCGGTAAAGTTTTTCAGTGTGACACAAAAAAAAAGATAAATAAAAGAATGAACATTAAATTCATTCCTTTATTTTTCCAAACGTTTCAGCCATTGGCCTCCATCAGTGAAATGTTAATAGAATTGAGTGTTCGTACTTGTGACGTCATCGGAGCGCCAAAGAAGTTATAGATTATGCTTCACAATGCTTCACATTGTGAAGCAACTAATTTATCTGACAGGTAGACTAATAGGAATCTATATCTTCTTGATACTTTTATGAACATATATGCACGTATCCCCCCCCCTCCCCATTGAATGAATTTTGGCAAAGTTGTGAATTTTAATATAAGTAATCAAAAAATTAATGGTAATCATCCTGGACTTTCTTCTCAAGATCCGAGTATAAAATCTTAGTAGTTACCAGTTCCCTATTGGCATGATTGATTTGGCTACACAACAGTACCAGCGAACACTCCCCCCCTCGAAGATACTAAATCATTCTCGAAAACCCACTGCATCTACGTAAAACTTGTTGTGTTTTCCGACGATGACGGAAAATTATTACAATTCAAGGAGCAAAACAGGGATTTCCATATACATGTACAGTAACGGAAACGGTCTGAAACTGCTTATGTAATAAGTACACATCTACAGAGGAAGGAGGGGGTGAAACAAGACCCATTTACATATAAAATCTTTGTCCTATCATACGATTTGATAGGTATAAAAAGGAAACATCTTTACTAAAATGAATATGAAAATAGTATTTACCTTACATTTCTTGGCTGGAGCAATGTTCGCTTATCCCTCACTCACTCCCTCTCAACATTCAAATTTTAAACCACTCCTGTAAGCGTGTGCAATTTAACCCCACTGGAAAACATCTGGTATTCATTATAACCCGAGAGAAACACTGGCCTAGATTTAATCTACGTTGCAGTGAGCGGGACGCTTGATTTCAGATGAAGGGGGAGGGGTTCATATGCAGGAGATGTCAGGTTAAATTCGTTTACCTTTTTCAGTTTATGTGAATAAATGTATTCAAATTGATAATAATTTATAATCTTTCATATTTTATTCATTAAAAAAGCTGCGCTTTTATTTTTCAACTTGAGCCATATAATACAAAGGGATTTTATTATCATAATCATAATATGACCTGTATATGCACAAAATATAAAGCAATCTCATTTTTATAAATTTCAGAAAGGGGAAAGGAAGTTCAAACGCATGACGTATTTCAGTTGTACATCTTTTATAGAAGGAAAAATCGTTATGTACCAGATAAAATCTTCGAAGCGATTCTACGTTTAATTACTGATAATAATGTAGTGGTTATCACTTAATCACTGGCCGATACCTTATCATGATATTGTGTATGTAAAGAGAGTTGGCAAAATTGAAAAGATGTAATGTATTGAAACCAAAGAAAAAACGATAGACAAGGAGAAAAAGAACGGATGGCAAAAGAAAAGACAAAATAAGTAAACAATTTTAAAAAGATATAGCCATAAGAAAGACAAAAAGATAAAAAAACAGAAACAAGAGAGAAATATTTTCTACTGACGCATTGATTTATTACATAGTACTAGTATCCCATTTTGGAGTTAAAAGAATCCTTTTTAACTATTTTCAGGCATGTCTAATATTTTCCCGGTTTTATTTTTTTTATATTTACAAGACATTTGTTCTAGTAAAGTTGGATGTCATCAATCTTTCGTAAGTCCTTTAATATCATCACGTCGTGCTAATGATATGAGATGCGAGTAGATTTGATTACAGGATAATTTATTTTTCTTTAAGCATGTTCGTTAAAACTGATTAAATCTTAATCAAAATTATACTTCACTTTTAACCAGCAGTGGATGAGAAAAATACATTTTGGTAGAATAATTTTTTACTTGAGATTCAGATTTTAAAACTCTTGTTTTGGACAATTAAGTTCGGAAAAAATAACAAAGACAGGTCTGAAAGTGGATTAAATATGATTCTGGAATTTCTGTTTATATACTAATATCGATGCGCCAGTAAAATGTTGAAAAAACTTTTTTTTTCAGTTTTTTCTTTTTCTTTCTAATGATTGTTTTTATTATATTTTTTTTCTTTTCTTTTGCCTTTCGTTCTGTTATCTCCTTTTCTGTTGTTTATTCTTTTGTTTCAACTCTCTTTATATACACAATGGCATAATAAGGTAGCGACCAGTGATCAAGTGATAACCCACAACATTATCAGTAATTAAACGCAGAATCGTTCAGAATATTTTATCTGGTGCATAACGATTCTCCTTCTATAAAAGAGGTTAAATATATTCGAAATAACTGAAATACATGTGTCTGAACTAATAGCAATGACGGATGAATATGTAACCCTCCCTCTTTTCCCCTTTCTTGAATGTATAAAAATGAATGTGAATTATATTTTGTGCATATATACATTACATATGGTTATAATAATACAATCCTATTGTATTATAATATGGCCCAGAATATGTTTTTAAATAAATAGATTAAAAATTTACTTGAATACATTCATTTTGTTAACATAAACTGAGAAAAGGGTAAACCAGTTCAACCTGACATCTCTGCATAGATTATGCAGGGAATGCAAGCATAAACATGATAAGGCAACGTAGATTAAATCTAGAACTCAGCGTTACTGGTGGTTTATAATGACAACCAGATGCTATATCAGAATCTTTTACAGCGAGGCTAGATTACACACGCTTTCAGGAGTGCTAAATTTGAATATTTAGAGAGAGTGAAGGATCAGAGAACATTGCTCCAGCCAAGAAATGTAAGGTTAGTACTATTATCAAATTCATTTTAGTATAGTTGTTTTCTTTTTATACCTATGAAATCATTTGATAAGGCAACGATTTATTTTACAATGGGTCTTGTTTTACTTCTCCTTCCTCTGTAAAAGTGTACCTATTCCATAAGCAGGGAGTCTCAGTCAGCGTCTCCTGATTGCATGCAACTGATTAATTAATTTATTCGTTTATTAACCTTTACTTCGTCGCATAATATATCTGACCTTCATACTTTTTTTCCTTTTTGTTTTACTTATACTTAGTAGATTTTAGAACTCCTTTTTCCGTTATGGTTATAATTAAATACAAATACCGCGTTCCAGATTAATTGACGAGCAGCTATGAGTTTTTAGTTTTTTTTTTCAGTATTTTGGTCATCCAAGATTTGCTACAAAAATCCTCATACATTATTAAAAGACGTCATATCTACATCGAATTCTAATGATTCGCATGATAAACAAATTGATTCATCGTCCAAAATATCATTTCATTCCTCTTATTATACCCCCCCCCTGCAACGAAGTTAGGGGGATATACTGGATTCACCCTGTCCGTCCGTCCGTCTGTCCGTCCGTCTGTAGACGAAAGCTTGTCATCGCAACTCCCAAACCATTTGATGAATTTCACTGAAACTTTATACAATGGAATATCATGATATGTAGATGTGCATAAAGAAAGGGGATAGCTGTCGAAAAAAATTAACCTGAGTTATGGCCCTTGGACTTAGATTTTTCATGCATTTTCAGTGTCAAACCTTGTCATCGCAACTCTTCCAAAACCGTTTGATGGATTTCATTTAAAATTTACACAATGACAGATCATGATATGTAGATGTGCATGAAGAAAGGGGATTACTGTCGAAAAAAATTAACCTGAGTTATGGCCCTTGGATTACGATTTTTCATGCATTTTCAATGTCAAATCTTGTCATCGCAACTCCTCCCAAACCATTGGATGGATTTCATTGAAACTTTACACAATGATAGATCATGATATGTAGATGTGCATGAAGAAAGGGGATTGCTGTAGATAAAATAAGACCTGAGTTATGGTCCTTAGACCTAGTCAAACCTTGTCATTGCAACTCCTCCCAAACCATTACCGGTAGATGGATTTCAATGAAACTTTACACAATAAAAATCATACTTAGATGTGCATGAAGAAAAGGAAATGCAGCCAAAAAGGTTATACCAGAGTTATTGCCCTTTGACTTAGATTTTTAAATGTATTTTAAATGTTGGTCATCCAAGATTTGCTACAAAAATCCTCATACATTATTAAAAGACGTCATATCTACATCGAATTCTAATGATTCGCATGATAAACAAATTGATTCATCGTCCAAAATATCATTTCATTCCTCTTATTATACCCCCCCCCCCCTGCAACGAAGTTAGGGGGATATACTGGATTCACCCTGTCCGTCCGTCCGTCTGTCCGTCCGTCTGTAGACGAAAGCTTGTCATCGCAACTCCCAAACCATTTGATGAATTTCACTGAAACTTTATACAATGGAATATCATGATATGTAGATGTGCATAAAGAAAGGGGATAGCTGTCGAAAAAAATTAACCTGAGTTATGGCCCTTGGACTTAGATTTTTCATGCATTTTCAGTGTCAAACCTTGTCATCGCAACTCTTCCAAAACCGTTTGATGGATTTCATTTAAAATTTACACAATGACAGATCATGATATGTAGATGTGCATGAAGAAAGGGGATTACTGTCGAAAAAAATTAACCTGAGTTATGGCCCTTGGATTACGATTTTTCATGCATTTTCAATGTCAAATCTTGTCATCGCAACTCCTCCCAAACCATTGGATGGATTTCATCGAAACTTTACACAATGATAGATCATGATATGTAGATGTGCATGAAGAAAGGGGATTGCTGTAGATAAAATAAGACCTGAGTTATGGTCCTTAGACCTAGTCAAACCTTGTCATTGCAACTCCTCCCAAACCATTACCGGTAGATGGATTTCAATGAAACTTTACACAATAAAAATCATACTTAGATGTGCATGAAGAAAAGGAAATGCAGCCAAAAAGGTTATACTAGAGTTATTGCCCTTTGACTTAGATTTTTTAATGTATTTTAAATGTTGAATCTTGTCATCTCCCATCTCATAAGACTGTCTTATATATATTATAAAACATTTAACATACTAAGAATTTTATTTGATATAGTGACCTTAACCCTGAATGATTACTTTATATGAGAGAATATCTATTTGAAAAATTTAATGTCAGGTCAGGTCATAAGATGGATCTGCTCAGAAAAAGTATCTAGCGGGGGAATAATTCATCCCTGTAGGACAGTTTTCATTTTACATGCATTTTGTATACTGAGGTTAGATGCACCGCCGTTCATTTATCTGCAAACTGACTAGGCGTACGGCTAGGCAGAAATCGGATGAAGTTGTAAATTGATACATTAATTGCCAATTATGCATTATCAGAGCTAACAAAAATATTTTGCAATTTTCTCGGATTTGGCCTTTAGGGGGTCGAGATCTGTTCAACAAAAATCGTTGTGACAAGAACTTTACCATGAGTAATTTGACCAACATTAAAAAATAAGTAAATAAAAATGGCTATACCTCTTTGAATTAAACATGTATTAGGGGAAGAGCGTTATTTTCTCTCTCTCTCTTTTTTTTGTCAGCCGTTTAAAAATATATGTATTCATTTTAACCATGTATTCCATCATCATTTTTTTTCAGCAGAGAAAAGACATAAATTAAAAGTGAACAAACGACATCTTACGGATGAAAATGACATTATTGGGGAGATGATTATGATTGCATCATATTAAAGTGGAAAACAAATGAAAAGTGATACCAAAACAACCTTACTGTATGTGGAGTCATTGTGAGTATACAAATACATGTATTTGACAAAATTCGATTCAGTTTGGTTTTTCCTGTATATAGATTTCAAAAGCCTGTCTGCCCATCTGGTAAAGTTTTAGTGTATGATTACTCGTTGAAGAAAAATATCCTAAACTATATAAAGTATAAACATTAAACTATAATCTTTATTTAACGTCGGATTTGAACCAGTATTTTGTTTTCAAAAAGCTAAGCTTTGTTTTCCATCTGGTGAACTGAACAGAATAAGGTTGTGATATTTTATATTAGTAAATTCTGTTTTCAGATAATAGACTGATTAGGTTATGACAGTATCCGTTTGTCAGTCCCTACACCCAATTGAATGGTATTAGAACTAACTATTAGATATATCTTTACATACATGTATAGAGCTTGTTAACTTACAATTAATGCAAATGATAAAACGAAAAGAGGTAAAAACTCCTTGATTTTCAAGGTATGAGGTCAAAGGTATAACCAGTTGTACTTGTGATGATATGGACAGACTGTTCTCATCTTTGTCATAGCCTTCAGGGCTTAAAAATCAGAAACAAAAGTTTATAAGAACACTACATTTTGATTGTTCATGTATCCTTGTGTCAGTCAGTCTACAGAGAATTGAATCTTTTTCATAACCTTGTAGAAATTGGGCTTTTGCATTTTCTACCTTTGGTCAAGACTCTTCATGGGTAGCAAAAAGAATGACACCAAGACGTTGATCTTGAAAGTAGATAAATAACATATAGTGATACTCACCTTTTCAGCCCACTGGAAAATTATGATTGTTTTGAAACTAATATTCTTTCAAATTTCTAGGTCAACATAATTAGAAAAAACTTGGATGATGAAAACCAGTGATAAAACGAATAGGATAACTATGATAACAGAGGTGAAAATAGATAAGCAACAGGTAATTATACACCAAATCCTCATGTTTATTAAGATAAACAGTTTGTGATTCAATAATTTTTGAGATGGCAAATATGCAACGTTTTCTACATGATTTGCTCATAAAACTTTATTATGTATTAAAGGACTTTCGAGCACTCAACAAATATGGCTGCCAGATTTCCAATTATTTGCTGACACATTCTTCTCCTTTCCATTGCAACACCTAAACATAATATCGTATGATATAAGAGGAGAAAAGTGCCTAAGATCCTCTGTCGTGTACATTTGTTTTATGTATCAAATGTGGCTACATGTACAATGTACCAAGAGCTGTGAATGACTGGTCAATGTTTGTCATTAACTGCTTCATGGAATTTACCATAATTCTTGGAAAAAGGAAGTAATCCTTTTCTTCTAATTAGATTATGTTTATTAACTTATTGGTCATCCAATATGTCTGCCAGAATCTATAATTTGTTAAAACATTTTCTTTGAAACCAAAAACAGAAAACACCGATCATTGAATAAAAGAAGAACACATTCATATTGTGACATCAATTTATTTGCAATACAAAACCATTGTCAAGTTTCAGTGGGGTCGCTGTAACAGCAGTTCCTTAAAGTTTTATTATTATTTTTATGCCCCCGGAATCACAGATTTGGGGATATATAGTTTTTGGCCTATCCGTCTGTTTGTCTGTCTGTCTGTTAGTTTGTTTGTCCGAAAAAACTTTTAAAAAATTATTGGGCATAACTATTGAATGGAAGGTGATGGAGCATTCATTTTTCACATGTGTATTCCTTGTATTCCTTGTGACAAGACCTTTCCACTGATACCTAAATTTTTGACCTCATGACCTTGACCTTTGACCTACTTTCAAAAACTTTAACATTGGGCATACACTTTTGACTGAAAGATGATAAAGCTTTTATATTTCACATGTGTATTCCTTGAGCCAAGACCATTCCATTGATACCAAATTTTTTACCTCATGACCTTGACCTTGACCTTTCACCTACTTTTTAAAAACTTTAACATTTGGCATGACTTTTGAATGGTAAGTGATATAACTTTAATATTTCTCATCTGTGTTTCTTGTGACAAGACCTTTCCATTGATACTAAAAGTTTTGACCCCATGACCTTGACCTTGACCTTTGACCTACTTTTCAAAAACTTTAACATTGGGCATAACTTTTGAATGCTAATTGATAATGCTTTAATATTTCACATGTGTATTCCTTGTGACAAGACCTTTCCATTGATATCAAAATTGTTGACCTTTCACATACTTAACAGAAAATGAAGTTTATGCTAACAAAGATGCCACTAGGGGCATTCGTGTTTCACAAACACAGGCTTTATTTAGTAATATTCCTTGAGGTTTTACCTAACAGCATCTGTGGAGTATTTTATGATTTGTTACAATCATGGAGTTTTGAAAACAACGAATATAGGGGAATATTCCCATGAAATTAATAAAATGATCAGATTGAAACTTCTGGGATAATGTTCCTCCAAATTTCTCTATATTCCATTTGTCATGTGTATTTCATATTTTCAAAACAATTATTTCAAGGGGTATGTTCCCTAAAATTTCATAAAAGCATCATCTCCTCCAAATATTATAATATTTCTCACACTTCATTTGTCACATGTATGTTGTATTTTTCAAATGATCATTTCTAGGGAAAGTTCCATAAAAGAATCATTTTGTTATTTCTAATCGAAATGGTCTTTCAATTTTCTTACTAATTCATTTGTCATGTGTATTTTTCAAATGATTATTTATAGGGGATTACTCCCCTAAGTTTAATAAAAGTAAACTTTTGTTATTTCTGGGAGAATAATCTGCCATATTTCTCATACTTTATTTGCCATATGTATTTTTTATATTTGTTTATGTTTATTGTAATCTAAAAAGTATCATTGTATGTAGGTAAATATCTACTTGTGGCTATGTTACTACATGGTCTTGTTTTCTGTAATATAGCCTTGTAGTAACATTGCTTTGAGAGGTTGAAATTTCCTTTATTTTAATTTGGAAAGTATGTATGTATAGATCTACTTGTAGTAATGTTACTACATGGTATTCTTTTTGCAATATAGCTTTGTGGTAACATTGTTTTGATAGACTGAAAGTTCCTTTATTGTAATTTGGAAAGTATGTATGTTTATATCTACTTGTAGTAATGTTACTATATGGTCTTCTTTCCTGTGATATAGCTTTGTAGTAACATTTCTTTAAGAGATTGAAAGTTCCTTTATTGTAATTTGAAAAGTATGTTTGTATATATCTACTTGTAGTAATGTTACTACATTGTCTTGTTTTCTGTATTATAGCTTTGTAGTAACATTACTACGAGTATGAAAGTTCCTTTATTGTTATTATGTATAAATGTTACTTCATTGTCTTGTTTTCTGTATTATATTCTTGTAGTAACATTACTACAAGAGTTTGAATGTTTCTTTATTGTATAATTTGGAATGTATTTATGTACTATATGTCTACTTGTAGTAATGTTACTATATGGTCTTGTTTTATGTATGCCTTGTAGTAACATTACTACGAGAGTATGAAAGTTACTTTATTGTAATTTGGAAAGTATGTTTGTATATATATATATATACAAGTAGTAATGTTACTACATTGTTTTTCTTTCTGTATTATAGCCTTGTAGTAACATTACTACGAGAGTATGAAAGTTCCTTTATTGTAATTTGGAAAGTATGTTTGTATATATATACTTGAAGTAATGTTACAACATGGTCTTGTTTTCTGTATTATTGCCTTGTAGTAACATTACTACGAGAGTATGAAAGTTCCTTTATTGTAATTTGGAAAGTATGTTTGTAAATATCTACTTGTAGTAATGTTACTACATAGTCTTGTTTTCTGTATGCCTTGTAGTAACATTACTACGAGAGTATGAAAGTTCCTTTATTGTTATTTGGAAAGTATGTTTGTAAATATCTACTTGTAGTAATGTTACTACATGGTCTTGTTTTCTGTATTATAGCCTTGTAGTAACATTACTACGAGAGTATGAAAGTTCCTTTATTGTAATTTGGAAAGTATGTTTGTAAATATCTACTTGTAGTAATGTTACTACATGGTCTTGTTTTCTGTATGCCTTGTAGTAACATTACTACGAGAGTATGAAAGTTCCTTTATTGTTATTTGGAAAGTATGTTTGTAAATATCTACTTGTAGTAATGTTACTACATGGTCTTTCTTTCTGTATTATAGCCTTGTAGTAACATTACTATGAGAGTTTGAAAGTTCCTTTATTGTAATTTGGAAAGTATGTTTGTAAATATCTACTTGTAATAATGTTACTACTTGGTCTTGTTTTCTGTATGCCTTGTAGTAACATTACTACGAGAGTATGAAAGTTACTTTATTGTTATTTGGAAAGTATGTTTGTAAATATCTACTTGTAGTAATGTTACTACATGGTCTTGTTTTCTGTATTATAGCCTTGTAGTAACATTACTACGAGAGTATGAAAGTTGCTTTATTGTAATTTGGAAAGTATGTTTGTAAATATCTACTTGTAGTAATGTTACTACATGGTCTTGTTTTCTGTATGCCTTGTAGTAACATTACTACGAGAGTATGAAAGTTCCTTTATTGTTATTTGGAAAGTATGTTTGTAAATATCTACTTGTAGTAATGTTACTACATGGTTTTTCTTTCTGTATTATAGCCTTGTAGTAACATTACTATGAGAGTTTGAAAGTTCCTTTATTGTAATTTGGAAAGTATGTTTGTAAATATCTACTTGTAATAATGTTACTACTTGGTCTTGTTTTCTGTATTATAGCCTTGTAGTAACATTACTACGAGAGTATGAAAGTTACTTTATTGTAATTTGGAAAGTATGTTTGCATATACCTTCTTGTAGTAATGTTACTACATAGTCTTGTTTTCTGTATTAAGGCCTTGTAGTAACATTACTACGAGAGTCTGAAAATTTAGAAAGTATGTTTGAATAATCTACTTGTAGTAATGTTACTACATGGTCTTGTTTTCTGTATTACAGCCTTGTAGTAACATTACTACGAGAGTCTGAAAGTTACTTTATTGTAATTTAGAAAGCATGTACATGTCTGTATATATCTACTTGTAGTAATGTTACTACATTGTCTTGTTTTGTGATTTGCTGTTATAGTACTTTCTTTATATTTTTAGAAAAAGCATCAGACATGTAGTAATGTTGCTACATGTACATATGGATGTATTATTAAATACTGACTAATACATAATAGTATACTGATGTGAAGTCTTTACACATGAATGTTAATTCGTTGTTTTTCATTAAATTTTGACTTTTATCGTTTTTGTTCTTGCATATTAGTTGTAGTAATGTTACTACAAAATTCTTCAAAATTGCCTGCTTTAAGGGTTCATTTGAAAAAAAAAAGAATGAAACCCAGAAAAAGGACAAGAAAGAATTTCCTTTTTTATTCTGTAGTCGCTTAAACGTCTAATGAGTAATCTCTTCCTCCGGATTTTGAGAATGCATAGGACATTTAATATCTGAAATTCTTGAAATAAATAATTCAGTTCAGAGTTCCTGAAATCTTCCTATGAAATGTTGGACCACAGAAAGCTGTTGTTTAAATAGAGTAAATAAATTATTATTTACAACCATAAGCCACTGTGTTCGACATCTTGTATGTATAATATTTCTAAGAGGAACACAGAGGACTGAGGTTGTGAATAATAAAACATTTTCTCTCATAAAATGACAGGTTCCTGTGATAAGACATTTGGGAATTTTTATCTGTTCAAATAATAGATACATGATGAGTTTTTATCGGACCAAATAACTTTTTGTCGGCAAATCCTATGCAACCGATACATTTCATGAACTCTCTCCGCTAACAACTTGTCCGTGTAACAGACCTTTGATGAGGTAAAACAATTTTTTAACAGTAAATAACGATGTTGTAGGTCTGCTAGTTGGACAACCTTAACAATTTCATGGGCCTTTTAATTTGTTTCAAACTACGAAACCTAGAGAAATCACTTGAGTTGTTGAACAGCGTATGCTGAAATGCGACGCTCCTTCTCGCCTGTTGAAATAATTGCATAGGCAAGAAGCGCCGCATTTCAGCATATTCACTGAAAATTATTTGTTCAAGTGGCTTCACTGGGTCATGAGGTTTGATACACCATACACTGCTTTTTGGAAAACAAACTGGCCCAATTTCTGCACAAGCAGCACAACTCACTTGAATTGATAAATATTGGATTAAAACGATTTTAACTGTACGTTTCATGTATTTGAGATGAAATCAATACTATTCAAAAGCATTCATAGATTTCAGTATACTTTAATATGAATAAAGGCAAAACCGAAAAATCTTTGTTTTTTATGCCCCTGGAATAAAAGATTCGGGAGCATATAGTTTTTGGCCTGTTCGTCTGTCTGTTTGTCTGTCTGTTTTCCGAAAAACTTTAACATTGGGCATAACTTTTAAATGGAAGCTGGTGATAGAGGTTTCATATTTCACATGTGTATTCCTTGTGACAATACCTTTCCATTGATACCAAAATTTTTGACCTCGTGACCATAACCTTGACCTTTGACGTACTTCTCAAAAACTTTAACATTGGGCATAACTTTTGAATGGTTAGTGATAGAGGTTTCAATTTTTACATGTGTATTCCTTGTGACAAGATCTTTCCATTGATACCAATATTGCGCTGACCCTGACCTCTCACATACTTAACAGAAAATGGCCTTTATACTAACAAAGATGCCGCCGGGGGCATTCTCGTTTCACAAACACAGGCTTTATAATTTCTGGCATGCTAGCTATCAATAATGAAAGGTTTTGTGTTCAATTTTAAATAAACTTAATTTATGAAATCGTTTCATTGTTTTATTCTTTTTCTGCTGCACATTAATGTA
>VSWD01000002.1:28949302-29001802 GCA_033119305.1 Pinctada imbricata | reverse complement strand
GGAATATGTGGAAAAGGTTGGTTGTAATGGGTGAAATTTTGACAGTTGAATCTCGCAAGAACGACGCAGAAGCTATGCATAAACTATGCATGAAACACAAATGAATTGCGCAGAGAACACGTTTATCTACAGAAAAGCAAATTTTGGGTGTATTTCTTAGTGGTATACGCAATATATATGTAATGCATTCGCAATACATGTATATGCATGTTTTTTGCTTAAAAGGTTTGTTAAACATACACAGACAAACATGGAACAGACGTAAGAATCTCCTATTCATTGTGCACACAGGCGTATGAATTACGGATGAATTGGGTAAGAATTGTGTAAAAATGACATTAATTATGCATAGACGTATTCATCCAAAAGGTAAAACATTTTGTGCAGACTGTTTTCGCTAATGTCTGCGAGTTAATGAAATGCAAATGAAACTCGCTTGAAATTTATTAAAAACTTATTATTATGAATTACGTATATTTGCGCATGGATTACGTATCTCCACGTATCTCCACGTTTGCCCCAAAAGTTTGATGTAGTTAATGCGTAATTCATGGGCAAGTGATGTGTGACAGGGCCTTGAAGTTTATGATAACACTAAAGTTTATGATACACATATTAAATAGATATAAGTTTTTGATAACACTTAAGTTTATGATACACATATTAAATAGATATAAGTTTATGATAACACTAAAGTTTATGATACACATATTAAATAGATATAAGTTTATGATAACACTTAAGTTTATGATACACATATTAAATAGATATAAGTTTATGATTACACTAAAGTTTATGATACACATATTAAATAGATACAAGTTTATGATTACACTCAAGTTTGTGATACACATATTAAATAGATACAAGTTTATGATAGCATTAAAGTTTATGATACACATATTAAATAGATACAAGTTTATGATAACACTGAAGTTTATGATACACATATTAAATAGATATAAGTTTACAATTATACTAAAGTTTATGATACACATTAAATAGATATAAGTTTACAATTATACTAAAGTTTATGATAAGTTTATGATTATACTAAAGTTTAATAAGTTTATGATAACACTAATGTTTATGATACACATAAATACTGTAAATTGGTTTTTATTCGTCAGATACAAATTTTCATCATTTTTGTCAGTGCCTTCCTTGACGAAATTATGTACCGACGAATATAAATACTCCTGACAAAAAATTAATTGTAGGAAGGAAAAATTGAATCAGTCTCTTGGTAAACTTAAATATAAACCGGGAGCACTGCGGAAGAGGGAGCTAAGAAGCAGAAGGTTCCGAGTTTTAAGACATTGTTAGATAGTGTTATCACGACACGCTAATGACAAATCAATGAAAACTGAATATTAACACAAGGTTGCATATAATGTACTTCTAATTACTAAATAATATGTTTTCAAAGCAAGGTAGGTGATATACATGTCTAATTGTATGTTTACCGATAATTGTTAAACAAACAATGAAAACAAACACATACGACGGATTTGACTATTTGACGGCGGATCTAAATGTTAAGTTGGCATTTGAGCAGACAAATTTACATTTTAGGGTCCCTTGGATGACGAATTTACGCACTGACAAAATGGTCATTTTTAACGAATTGATGAAAATTGGTACTAAGGAAAATAAAGCTATTTACAGTAGATAACAAATGTTTTAAACGCATTATGCTAAAACAATGATTTCATTTTACTCATACCTATCTAACTATGCAACCGACTTGTACAACTTGCTCCTATTGAACAACACATTTTTGAAGACGCTATACTAGCATTGTAACAATAACATAATAAAATCTGCTTAGGAAGGCCGTTGGCCGAAACCTATGGAAAAAAATATAGTGTTTTTATTGTAAATAAATAAATAAATAAATGAATAAATAAATAAATAAATGGGAATGTTAAATTAAGTGTAAATTGACAATTTTGAAGTGATCGAGATGTGCAGACACTCATGTGGTCTTCATTGAATCAATAGATAATATTAGATTGACTTACTATTCAGATCATTTTCAGATAGAACATAATCAATCATTTATTTGAAATTTGGACAAACTGTCTATATTCAAAATAAATTACTAGTAGATGATATTCCTTGCTTTTCAGAGTCTGAATATAATGGAACATTTACTGAGTGAGAGTTACAGTAACAAAGTGCAATACAGTCAGAAAGGAGACTTTACCATGACTGACTTGATATCAAACCATACAGAATCTCAGAGCAGATGATGATTGTTATTTGTTAGTATTCATTCTCAGGAAAATTTTATATATCCATGATTTCTACATGTTTATTTGTACATTCTTTACAAACTTAAACATTCTGGTGTTCAAAGGAACAGTTGAGAAAAGAAGTAAATTTGAGTCAGAATTGATAGACTTTGGAAATATTTTGAGAAATTTCTTTCGTAAATTTGTTAATTCTAATAAGTTCCCATCCCATTTGGCTGTTGGAATAGATAAATCTTGAATAGTACATCTTAAAAAAGGAAAAATGTGCTTTTTCCCCATTGAAATCAAAATAAAAGTTTTTAAAAAACTTTTGATAGAATTATTCCCTCCCTCCTATTTACCACTCTAATTTCACATTATCACATTAGGCTAATATTCATGTTTTATATATTTCAAAAATCTAACAAGATTACCTACATTTTTTTAACTTTTACTTTTTTTTAACTCTTTACTTAAAAAGTGATTCATTCAATTCTATTGCCATTGTAATATGCTGCGGTGAGGCGAGTTTTGTAATCTGTGATTTCCTATGTTTATATATATAGAATAAATGTCTTAATTTGTGTTTTGTTACGGGTATGCAACACACAGCAAGTGCATTTATCGTACATGTAATGCGCATTAGCGTTTCATGTGATAAATGCACTTGCTGTGTGACCTCAGATCAATATGTATGTATCACAGTTGTTTGTTTCATTCTTGTTTTCTGAAATCACATTTTTCGAGTATAAAGTGATGTTAAAATTCAGGTGTTTGTGGGTTCAATTTGCAGGTTGGAACAGCCGTCACGTCGGCATGTTTCTTTATATCTTATGTTTCTTTATATCTAATGCATTGTTATGTCACAAGCATTTTCATGCAAAATTAAAACACCATACCTGTCAACTCTCCCTCTTTTGGAGGGAGGACTCCCTCTTTGGCATTCCTTTCTGAAGGGAGACCAATATCTCCCTCTTTTTGGCCAAGTCACCCTCTTTCTCCCTCTTTTGTCATATTTACCAAAGACGAATAACTCTAGATAGCGACATTCAGAGCATTTCATGAGAAATTGCATGAGGAAATGCAAGAAAAGATGTACAGAATGCAATAAACTATTGATACATATTTCATAGTGTATAAATGTTTATGCACTGAAATGTCAGCATAAGTGAAATTATTTGAAAATTGGTTTTGTTTAAAATGTTGCGATTCATTATAAATGTAGCAAAGTGGGTTTACACGCGATCTCCCTCTTTTTTAAGAGCCAAGGAGGGAGATCTCCTTCTTTTTAAAATTTCAAAGTTGACGGGTATGAAACATGTTCCTTTCAATAATTTCATCTCAGGGAATTTCATTGGTTGTGCATATTTGTATTTATACATGCATAAAATCAGAAATGTTTCAACACTTTCAAGTCTTTATTTCCAAAAATGTTTTCACCCCTAGGGCTCTTCAGTGGAAATGTTATAGAGAATATTAAGTGTCTTAATTTGTGTTTTGTTACGAGTATGCAACACACAGCAAGTGCATTTATCGTACATGTAATGCGCAGTAGCGCAATATTTCATGTGATAAATGCACTTGCTATGTGTTGCATACCCATAACAAAACACAAATTATGACATTTATTCTATATATATGCATCATAGTTGTCTATTTCATTCTTGTTTTCTAGAATTGTGTTTTCTAGGTAAAAGGGTACATGACATTGAAATTCATGTCACCGCGGGTTCAGTTTGCAGGTTAGAACAGCCGTTGTGGCATGTTTCTTTGGATCTTATGCATTGTGACGTCATGAGTGTTAAAATACCAATTGCTGCACATTCCTTTCAAGAGTTACATCTCAGGGGATTACATTGGTTGTGCATATATATGAATATAACGGTAAACATACCATGACGTCATAGTTCACTAATAAAGACTTGAAAGTGTTTAATCGTTTCTGATTTTATGTACATGTATATTGTTTGTCTACTATTCCGAGAGGACTTGAACTGTCTTTTATATATACATGTATAAAATATGATGAATATGAAATCTGTTTTGATAAGAAAAATAATCAAAAGGGCACATTGGGATTTCTAAATTCTTTACTTCCATGTGTATCAAATAATTGTGAAATATAGTTGTTAATCTTATTGTTGTATTATGTATTTTGTGCATGCAAATCATATAACATAAAACATAGAAAAGCTAATTTGCCCTTTGGAATGATCTATAATGTGATTGTATTATTTTGAAGGGGAAAAAAAAAGTCACAACATAATATATCATTCAGTAATATGCACTCATGACTATGATATTCAGTAATTTATTTTTAAGCACTGCCATTGTATTTTACATGTATGAAAAAAATTATTTCTAGATTATATAAATACGTTATTAAACATTTTGACATACATGTAATTGCTTATCTATGTATAATAATTATTATGTCATGTGATGCCATGAAATGTTATTTGTCAGTTTTACATGATTTTTGTGTCGATGCCACAGCTAAGCCGATACTTTTAAACAATATTTACCAAAGGTCAAATTGACTTAATGTCATCAGTTTGGAGGGACCCACAAAATCCTGACAGACAGACAGACATGATAGTTTAAAATCATTTTTGGTGTTTTTATCTTTTCAATAGACAGTTTGAATTTGTCTTAGATAGTTTCGTTGTTAATTGCCTTGCTCTCACAAGGAAGGTGTTGTTTTCTGGGCTTTTTCTTGAATAGCTAATGTATGAATACAAGTATTGCATGAATGCACCTTAGTCTGAGGAATGCTGCTACTCTAGAAAGGGAAATTGTAATTTTGAAAAAGAATCTTTGTCATGTTTGTCATAAATTGAAAAAAAAATGAAGTACATGTATTTATGACACATACTAGTATAATATTTAAAGGTCTAAAATTAAGCTGAGTATTTCTGCCTTTAATGACTGTTTATCATCAGGTATATATAGTTGGATAGTGTTAATCTACAACATTTGGTTTATTTAGTAATAGGAGCATATGTACATTGTGTATGTGTATGTATCAGTATGTAAAAATTGAATGTAGTGTAAAATTTAACTTCTGTGAGAGAAGGACTGAACAAACAAGAGGCCCAGGGGCCACATCGCTCACCTGAGAACACAGGGTAATGGGTATGTTGAGAGAAGACAGTATGTATTAAAAGTTGTCATTTATGAAAACAGGTTAACACAAGACATAAAATAACATATAATTAAACAAAGCACACAAGACTGAACAAAACAACAGTTAGTAATATGACATAAAAAATGCATGCACATAAATTAAGGCAGCATGAGAGAAGAGAATAAGAAAAATATCAGTTTTTGCATAAAAGTAATTAAGGCCATAAAGACGTCAAAATTAGTGATTGGATTTAAACAAAATGAACAAACTTGAATCATACATCCTTCTAGATCACTCAGATACAATTAGTTTTTCAATCCTGTGGTTCTGGAGAAGAAGATTTTTAAAGACGGGTACCCTCCTAGACCTACATGACCCTGCCCTGGATCCACCCCTAAAGGGATCAAGCCTAAATGAGCAAACTTTGTAGAAGACCTTAAGTACTTCATGACAACAAAGTTTCATCAAAATCCTCCAAGCGGTTTCAGAGGAGAAGATGAAAATGTGAAAAGTTAGCCTTTGGCTCAGGTGAGCTAAAAATAGAAGTTTTTGCATGAAAATAATGAAGGCCATAAAGATGTCAAAAACACGTCAAAAATTGGTTATCGCATTTTAATGAAATGAACAAACTTGAATCATACATTCTTCTAGATCACTCAGATACAATTAGTTTTACAATGCATGCAGCGGTTCTGGAGAAGATTTTAAAAGAGGGGTACCCCACACCACCTACTGGACCTCGCCCTGGATCCATCCCTGAAGGGATCAAGCCAAAATTAACAAGCTTGGTAGAGGATCTAAAATACTTCATACAATACAATGTTTCATCAATGTCCTGTAAGCGATTTAAGAGAAGATGAAAATGCGAAAAGTTAATGGACGGACAAATGCCGGACGATCTGGTATGACAATATCTCAATTTGAGCCTTTGGCTTCTTATGAAATGAACAAACTTGAATCATACATCCTTCTAGATCACTCAGTTACCATTAGTGTTTCAATACATGCAGCGGTTCTGGAGAAGAAGATTTTTAAAGAGGGGTACCCTCTGGGACCAATTTGACCTCGCCCTGGATCCACCCCGGTAGGGATCCAATTGAAATGAACAAACTTGGTAGGGGACTTTTAGTACTTCATGCATACCAAGTTTAATAAAAATTCTCCGAGCGGTTTCAGAGGAGAAGATGAAAATGTGAAAAGTTAACAGACGGACAGACGACGGACGCCGGACAATCCGGTATGACAATAGCTCCCTTTGAGCCTTTGGCTCAAGCTAAAAAGACAATATTTTGTCCGGTTCCTATCTTCTAATTGAAAAAAAAATTGACAACAGATGTTGTTATAGAAATTTTGAACCCCCCCCCCTCTTTTTATAATCTTTGCAATAAAAGAATTATTATAAATTCAAATTGTACATGTTGTAAATCAAAAATGCTATCACACAAACATTTATTAATTTAATTTTACCTAGAATATAGCTTTTAATATATCAATATGAACCGAAGGGGAATTAATATGGAGATAATGCCAAACTTCATAAAAAATGCCGAAGTAAAAAAAATGGCCAAATTGGCATTAAAATTATTCAGAAAAGTTAAAAATTGCATTCAAAGCTTAAAAAGTGGAGGAAAAATGAAAAATAAATAAAAAAAAAATTATGCCCCAGTTGGGATTTGAACTCACTACCTTGGGACTCATTGACACACTGAAAACATACCTATTTAAAGTAATAAAAAATCATTAAAAATCTAAAAGTCAAGATATTGAAAAAAATTCATCACTGTTACATTCCCTATAATCATTCTGATAAATGTTAGAACAATCATTCATGGGAAGAACCATAAAATGCCAAAAATGATGAAAATGACCATCCCCCCTTCCTTTTTTACAGTGTTAAAAAAATCATTGAAAGTTCAAATATAAACTTTTCAGCAAAATTCTTTCACTAAAGCATTCCTCTGCTTAAAAATGGCTAAATTAAACTAAACTGGAGCAGAATTTTTCAGTAAGAAAGAAAATATTAAGAGAAATATCAATTTTTGCATTAAAAATACAATGTCGAAAAAGACGTCAAAAACGCGTCAAAAATTAGTTATCGGATTTTAACGAAATGAACAAACTTGAATCATACATCCTTCTAGATCACATAGATACAATTAGTTTTTCAATCCATTCAGTGGAACTGGAGAAGAAGATTTTTGAAGAGGGGTACCCTCCGGGGCCTATTTGACCCTGCCCTGGATCCACCCCTGAAGGGATCGAGCCGAAATGAACAAACTTGGTAGAGGACCTTTAGTACTTCATGCATACCAAGTTTCATCAAAATCCTCCAAGCGGTTTCAGAGAAGAAGATGAAAATGTGAAAAGTTAACGGACGGACGCCGGACAATCCGGTATGACAATAGCTCACTTTGAGCCTTTGGCTCAGGTGAGCTAAAAAAGGATAGAAAAATATCAAAATATCAGCAAGAAGTGTGATATGTATTATATGGAATTCAAACAATTTGCTGAAAAACCATTCCTCCAAATGATATTGATCAGAAAAATTCAACATTTTGATTACATCTGCCTCTGTGTACTTATGCTAGAATCAGAATACAATTGCATGTTTTATCATTTTTAAAGAAAAAAAAACAACGTTCTTGAATCTGATGTGGTTGCCATTTTGGTGGTGTTGGGAACTAAATCAAAAGGTTTGTAATGATAACCAATGAAAAAATGAAAACCAATTCTTAGGAAGTATAATTGATAGAGTAATAATTGTTTTTGCAATATAATCAGTCTCTGGTCCAGTTGTGCACCTGATATTTTGTTTGAGCCTCTGACCCCCAAGGGTCTTCAAAAATGGGTGTGGCCATTTTCTCCTATGTAAGTCTATGTATTACTAATCTAGTGAAAACCAATTCTTGGGAAGTATAATTGATAGAGTAATAATTCTTTTTGTAATATAATCAGTCTCTGGTCTCATTGTGCACCTGATATTTTGTTTGAGCCTCTGACCCCCAGGGTCTTCAAAAATGGGTGTGGCCATATGCTCCTATCCTACTAGTCTATGTAATCTAGTGAACAAAAATTCTCCAAAAGTATAAATGATAAAGAAATAATTCTTTTTGCAATATGATCAGTCTCTGGTCTCGTTGTGCACCTGATATTTTGTTTGAGCCTCTGACCCCCCAGGGTCTTCAAAAATGGGTGTGGCCATTTGCTCCTATACTAGTCTATGTAATCTAGTGAACACCAATTCTCCAAAAGTATAATTGATAGAGAAATGATTCTTTTTGCAATATAATCAGTCTCTGGTTAAGTTGTGCCCCTTATATTTTGTTTGAGCCTCTGACCCCAGGGTCTTCAAAAATGGATGTGGTAATTTTCTCCTATATAAGTCTATGTAATCTAGTGGACAACAATTCTCAGGAAGTATAATTGATAGAGTAACAATTGTTTTAGCAATATAATCAGTCTCTGGTCCAGTTGTGCACCTGATATTTTGTTTGAGCCTCGATCTGACCCCAGGGTATTGGACATTTTCTCCTATATAAGTCTTTGTAATCTATATGTAATCTAGTGAACACCAATTTTCAGAAAGTATAATTTTTGCATTATTATGTGTCTGTGGTGTAGATGTGCATCTGGTATTTTGTATGAGCCTCTGTCCCCCAGGGTTGGAAAATGGATGTCAATTTAGTGAATTTAACAAAACAGCCAGTAGAGCTTCAGTCTCATCAGATACTTCTTTTTTTTTTATTTTAATGTTAACTGATAGAGGTTAGATATTGCAATGCATATACGTTTGGTACAAGACCTCTATACAGGTACGAAAACTTGTTACCCACCATATATCCAATCCTCCACAAAGACCAGCTTTTTTGGAAAAGATGTACCCATATAAGTGATTGGAAATACATTAACTTGTATATTCCTTTGGACAAGACCCTTCTTCAGATGCCAACATTTTTCATCATGCAACCTTGGCCTAGATAGCTGACTTAAATTTATATTAAAAAATAGCAATCCAAGGAATGCTTGTGTCGCCTGCGAAGCGGTTTGATTATTATTCTAGAAAGTGGATCAAAATTCTTGAAAAGTAGGTCTAGGTCAAATATCTAGATCAAGGTCAAAAGGTCAAATTTTATGGTCTGTGTAGAAAGGTCTTGTCACAAGGAATACACATGTGAAATACCAAAGCCCTATCACTTACCAATCAAAAGATATATCCATTCTTAATTTTTTTGAAAAGTAGGTCAAATATGTAGGTCAAGGTCAAAAGGTAAAAAAATAATGGTATGTGTAGAATGGCATTGTTACAAGGAAAATACATGTGAAATATCAAAGCCCTATCACCTACCAATCAAAAGATATAGCCAATATTACTTTTCTTGAAAAGTAGGTCAAATATCTAGATCAAGGTCAAAAGGTCAAATTTTATGGTCTGTGTAGAAAGGTCTTGTCACAAGGAATACACATGTGAAATATCGAAGCCCTATCACTTACCAATCAAAAGATATAGCGAATCTTATCTTTTTTCAAAAGTAGGTCAAATATCTAGGTCAAGGTCACAAGGTCAAAAATTATGGTATGTGTAGAAAGGTCTTGCCACAAGGATTGCACATGTGAAATATCAAAGTCCTAACACTTACCAATCAAAAGATATATCCATTCTTAATTTTTTTTAAAGTAGGTCAAATATGTAGGTCAAGGTCACTAGGTCAAAAATTATTGTATGTGTAGGAAGGTCTTATCACAAGGAATACATATGTGAAATATCAAAGCCCTATCACTTACCAATCAAAAGATATAGCGAATCTTATCTTTTTTTCAAAAGTAGGTCAAATATATAGGTCAAGGTCACAAGGTCAAAAATAATGGTATGTGTAGAAAGGTCTTGCCACAAGGATTGCACATGTGAAATATCAAAGCCCTATCACCTACCAATCAAAAGATATATCAATTCTTAATTTTTTTGAAAAGTAGGTCAAATATGTAGGTCAAGGTCACTAGGCCAAAAACTATGGTATGTGTAGCAAGGTCTTGTCACAAGGAATACACATGTGAAATATCAAAGCCCTATCACTTACCAATCAAAAGTTTTGGGCTGTGACACCCAAAGTGTGACAGACAGACAGACGGACAACGGACAAAGTGATCCCTAAGTGTCGCTATGCTTCGCAGGCGACACAAAAAAGGTTTCGATACTCCTAAATAGGCAAAAAAAATTACTCTAAACATAAAATTTAAAAGGCTATACCTGCAAAATTCCAAAATGAACAGTACTGTGTGGCTCTGTTACTGTATGTGACATTAAGTTGAGGTTTCTATACATGGTGGTGTCCTACAGTGGAGGTTAGATACATAATGGTGTCATGAAGTGGATGAATTGATACATGATGGTGTCATGATCTGGAAGTCTCGATACATAGTGGTGTCAGGAAGTGGATGATTTGATACATGATGGTGTCATGATCTGGAAGTCTCGATACATGGTGGTGTCATGAAGTGTATAATTTGATACATGATGGTGTCATGAACTGGAAGTCTCGATTTATGGTGGTGTCATTAAGTGGATGATTTGATACATGATGGTGTCATGATCTGGAAGTCTCGATACATGGTGGTGTCGTGAAGTGAATGATTTGATACATGATGGTGTCGTGAACTGGAAGTCTCGATACATGATGGTGTCATTGAGTGGATGATTTGATACATGATGGTGTCATAAAGTGGATGATTTGATACATGATGGTGTCATGAACTGGAAGTCTCAATACATGGTGGTGATATGAAGTGGATGGTTCGATACATGATGGTGTCATGAACTGGAAGTCTCGATACATGGTGTCACGAAGTGGATGATTTGATACATGATGGTGTCATGATCTGGAAGTCTCGATACACGGTGGTGTCATGAAGTGGATGATTTGATACGTGATGGTGTCATGATCTGGAAGTCTCGATACATGATGGTGTCATGAAGTGGATGATTTGATACATGATGGTGTCATGAACTGGAAGTCTCAATACATGGTGGTGTCATGAAGTGGATGATTAAATACATGATGGTATCATAAACTGGTCTCAATACATGGTGATGTCATTAATTGGAGGTTTCGATACATCGTGGTGTTATAAAGTATGAGGTTTCCATACATGATGGTGTCACTAATTGGAGGTTTCGATACAGCGTTGTGTCATAAAGTTGAGTTTTCCATATATGGTGGTGTCATTAATTGGAGGTTTCGATACAGCGTTGAGTCATAAAGTATGAGGTTTTCATACATGGTGGTGTCATTAATTGAAGGTTTCGATACAGCGTTGTGTCATAAAGTATGAGGTTTCCATACATTGTGGTGTCATTAATTTGAGGTTTCGATACATCGTGGTGTCATTACGTATGAGGTTTCCATATATGGTGGTGTCATTAATTGGAGGTTTCGATACAGCGTTGTGTCATAAAATATGAGGTTTCCATATATGGTGGTGTCTTTAATTGGAGGTTTCGATACAGCGTTGTGTCATAAAGTTGAGTTTTCCATATATGGTGGTGTCTTTAATTGGAGGTTTCGAGCGTTGTGTCATAAAGTTGAGTTTTCCATATATGTTGGTGTCTGAAGATGGACGTTTCGATATGTAGTGATGTTTGGAAAGGTTAATTTTTCGACACATAGTGATGGCTAAGAAGGTTTTCAAAGATGGTAGTGTCTTAAAAGACTGAAGTTTCGTCAGTGATTGTGATTTGATAGATTCTGGTATTGTTAGAGATTTTGATAGAGTGTTGTACCCAAAGATTAAATTTCCTGAAGATGTTGGCGTCAAAAGAAAGAGGTTTCTATAGATTGCGATGACTGAATATATGACATCGATACATTTTGGTATCAAAATGTAGGGAATTTGGTAGATGGGGTGTCTTAAGATGGATGTTTCGATTAATGCGTCTGATGATGGAAATTTAGATAATGATGGTATCCGAAGGTGGAAGTATCGATAGATGGTTTGGCGATTTTAAAAATGGCTGTCATCATCACCAAACAAGACATCTTTACCTGATATGTACATCGAGATAATCAACGAATTTGACAAATTTTCATGGACTGTTGTGACGGGTGCTGCATGTAGACAGGAGACGCTGACTCTCCCCGGGTACCTGTTCTCACTTTGGAATAATGTTAATTCCTGGGTCGCAACTGTTCCAATGGAAATTCTCATGATTTTTTCTTACCTTCTCGACTTCAAGACTGAATAACTTAAGGTACTTATTTGATATTTATCCCAAAAGTGAAGGTTTCGATAAATGATGATGTCTTATCATGGAGGTTCCACTGGATGATTGTGTCTGAAAATTAAGGTTTTATTGTGATTGTCTATAGCTTGATGTTTCGATATATGGTATCGTCTATACGTCTGTAGGTGGACGTATTGATTGACGATGGTGTCAAAGGGACAGATCTGATAAGTGGTGGTATCTATAGGCTTTTTATAAGTTTCTGAACGGTGGTATCTGAAATTGAAATTTTCAATAGATGGTGGTGGTGTCTTCATTTGATATTTCGATAGATGGCTTAAAGTAAAAGTGGAGGCTTCGATATGTTCCACTATACATAGTAGAAATGATATGTCACATTTGAAATTTGGCAAGGGATGATTTTTAGATGGGTACAGATGGGGTCCAGTTACATTATGTGAGCTTTATAATCAAAATATTTTGAAGACAGAATTAGCTTGTTGTTTGAGAAAAGCCAATTATTTCCACTGTATACCTCATATATTTAGTATGACCGGATATGAAAGTAAGATGTCATGTGAATAGCTGTGGTCCAAGGAAAGAGCGCTATATGAAGGTAAGAAAACTTTGACGCCATATTTCTCGAATTCAATCAGGTGAAAATTCAAATAATTTTCAAATATTATAGAATAAGATATACACAACTAGATGGCTACTGTTGCAAGCAACAGACGGATTCCTCCTTTAATAAAACCTTCCTCGGAACAGAAGTGTTAAAATCCGAAAAAAGAAGATGGAAAAATGAATAGTTGCTTCATTACCTTGTTCACTTCAGCAAATGAGTCAAAAGAGCTAATGTCTAATTTGGGACTCTTATTCATTCATATATTTTAACAAGAAATAGAAAAAATAAAATAAATACCTTTCATGTTTACGAAAGCTTTACACTTCATGCTCTATCAATATCAAAATCCTTTACAATTACTTTCTCAAAACACAATTGCACAATGATTTTGCAATGAGATAATTTCTATTAATAGAAAATGACAACAACATGAAAATACAGATATGTAATGCTACTAAGAAAAAAAAAAACAAAAAGAGAACAAGAATAAAAGAGTTATCTTTCTTATACTATGTTAAGTTCAAACAAGAAGGACTACTTGTGTGAAGAATAAATAGTATAGGACAAAAAGTGTGAATTCTACAAGAGTAAATGATTGTTATGACCTTGAGAATGATTATTTGACCTTGAACCAATGTCATAAATAAAAGATAAGTATTGTGATCATTCTCCTCACGATTGATCTTAATCTGAGGAAAGCTCAATATCTAATCAATCCAAAGTCGGTTGTGACCTCTAAATCGAACAAATGACCTTGAGTCAAGGTCATGGTGAAAGGCTTTGATGCAAGGAATATTTGGGTAATGTTTCAACTCACACTGTCAAATAATCTTTGTTTTATAGACTAAAGTTTGTTGTGACCTTGAGAATGAGAATTTGACTTAGGGTCAAGGTCAAGGTGAAAGAGCTTGACTGAACAATGATATGTATGAAGTTTGAACTCTGAAGGTCAAATAGTCTTTGTTCTATAGGCAAAAGTTTGTTGTGACCTTGAGAATCAAAATTTGACCTTGGGTCAAGGTCAAGGTGCAAAAGCTTAGTTTAATGATAATAATGTTGAAGTTTGAACTCTGAAGGTCAATTACTTTTTGTTCTATAGGCAAAAGTTTGTTGTGACCTTGAGAATGAAAATTTGACCTTGAAAGTAGGTCAGCATTAAATGTCTACCTATAAGTAACCTGCTATCAAAGTTTCAACTCAAAATCTCAAAAAATGTAGAAATTGGCACAGTGCCAATTTAAAGTTCCATTTTCAACTCTGAATAGCGCGAAAACCGTAAATATTTTATCGAGCATGTAAGCGTATAAAAGTTTGCAAATTTCCCAAAGAACAATATAAAACAAATTTCGTTCAAATCGCACGGTTACTTTAGGAGTTATAAGAGTTTAAAGATTTGACCTTTGATGACCTCCAGCGGGGGCATATGTGAACTATTTGACAAGAAAAAAAATTTCATTCAAGATCTTCATATGCTCTTTCACATGGTACTTTCCGTTTTTTCATATGATGCTGTACCTTTTTGTAAAGTGTCCGGAACGGTTTGGGGGTAAGAATAATAATAATAAGAATAATAACTAGATGGCTACTGTTGCAAGCAACAGACGGATTCCTCCTTAATTAGACCTTCCTCGGAACTGAAGTCTAAAAATCCGAATAAAGAAGATGAAAAAAGAATAGTCGCTTTAGTACCTTATTCACTTCAGCAAATGAGTCAAAAGAGCTTATGTCTAACTTGGGACTCTTATCTATTTATCGACAAAATAGAAGAAAAAGATGATAAATACCTTTCAAGTTTAGGAAGGCTTTAAACTCCTAGATCTATTCTATCCATTTTGAATCCTTTTAAATTACTATCCCAAAAAGAATTGCACAATGAATTAGCAATGAGAAAATTTCTATAAATAGAAAATGACAACAGCATGAAAGTACAGACAAGTAATGCTACTAAGATAAAAAAAAGGAAACAGAGAACAAGAATAAAAGAGTTATCTATCTTACTATGTAAAGTTCAAATAAGAAGTACTACTTGTGTGAAGAATAAATATTTAAGAACAAAATCCTATCAATCCTACAAGAGTAAATGTTTGTTATGACCTTGAAAAAGTTTATTTGACCTTGAACCAAGGTCATAGATGAAAGATAAGCATTTTCGTTTATTCTCATCAAGATGCCTTTTCATCTATTCAAAGCTCAATATTTCATCAACAAAAGTCTGTTGTGACCTTGAAATCGAACAAATGACTTTGGGTCAAAGTCAAGGTGAAAGGACTTAATGCAAGGAATGTTTGCGCCAAGTTTGAACTCTCTAGGCCAAATGGTCTTTGTTCTATAGGAAAAGTTTTGTTGTGACCTTGAGAATGAGAATTTGACCTTGGGTCAAGGTCAAGGTGAAAGGGCTTGAATCAATGATTGTATTAATGAAGTTTGAACTGTCAAGGTCAAATAGTCTTTGTTCTATAGGCAAAAGTTTGTTGTGACCTTGAGAATCATAATTTGACCTTGAAACTAGGTCATCATCAATAACTACCTATAAGTAACCTACCATCCAAGTTTCAACTCAAAATCTCAAAAACTGTAGAAATTGGCACTGTGCCAATTTAAAGTTCTATTTTCAACTCAAAATAGCGCGAAAACTGTAAATATTTTATCGAGCATGTAAGCGTATAAAAGTTTGCAAATTTCTCAAAGAACAATATAAAACAAATTTTATTCAAATTGCATGGTTAGTTTAGGAGTTATAAGGTTTCAAAGATTTTACCTTTGATGACCTCTAGCGGGGGCATATGTGAACTTTTCGACAAGAAAAAAAATTTAAATGAAGATCTTTATTTGCTCTTTCACATGATACTTTCCATTTTATCATATTATGCGGTACTTTGTTGTAACGTCACTGGATTGGATTGGGGGTAAGAATAATAATAATAAGAATAACTAGATGGCTACTGTTGCAAGCAACAGACGGATTCCTCCTTTTTTAGACCTTCCTCGGAATTGAAGTGTTAAAATCCGAATAAAGAAGATGGAAAAATGAATAGTTGCTTCATTAACTTATTCACTTCAGCAAATGAGTCAATAGAGCTAATGTCTAATTTGGGACTCTTATTATTTTATCAACAAAAAGAAGAAAAAAATAATAAATACCTTTCATTTTACGAAAGCTTTAAAGTCCATGCTCTATCAATATCAAAATCCTTTACAATTACTTTCTCAAAACAGAATTGCACAATGATTTTGCAATGAGATAATTTCTATTAATAGAAAATGACAACAACATGAAACTACTGATATGTAATGCTACTAAGAATAAAAAAGAAAGAAACAGAGAACAAGAATAAAAGAGTTATCTATCTTACTATGTAAGGTTCAATAAGAAGGACTACTTGTGTGAAGAATAAATAGTATAGGACAAAAAGTGTAAATTCTACAAGAGTAAATGATTGTTAAGACCTTGAGAATGATTATTTGGCCTTTAACCAATGTCATGGATGAAAGCTAAGTATTGTGATTATTCTCATCACGATTGATCTTAATCTGAGCAAAGCTCAATATCTAATCAACCAAAGTCAGTTGTGACCTTGAAATCAAACAAATAACCTTGGGTCAAGGTCATGATGAAAGAGTTTGATGCAAGGAATATTTGTGTAAAGTTTGAACTTGTAAGGTCGAACAGTCTTTGTTTTATAGACTAAAGTTTGTTGTGACCTTGAAAATCAGAATTTGACCTTGGGTCAAGGTCAAGGTGAAAGAGCTGGGCCCAAGCATGATATGTATAAAGTATGAACTCTGAAGGTCAAATAGTCTTTGTTTTGTAGGGAAAAGTTGCTGTGACCTTGAGAATGAGAATTTGACCTTGGGTCAAGGTCAAAGTGAAAGAGCATGACTGAACAATTATTTGTATGAAGTTTAAACTACTAAGGTCAAATAGTCTTTGTTCTATAGGCAAAAGTTTGTTGTGACCTTGAGAATCAGAATTTGACCTTGGGTCAAGGTCAAGGTGAAAGAGCTTGGTTTAATGATATTATGTATGAAGTTTAAACTTTGAATGTCTAATAGTCTTTGTTCTATAGGCAAAAGTTTGTTGTGACCTTGAGAATCAAAATTTGACCTTGGGTCAAGGTCAAGGTGAAAGAGCTTGGTTTAATGATATTATGTATGAAGTTTGAACTCTGCAGGTCTAATAGTCTTTGTTCTATAGGCAAAAGTTTGTTGTGACCTTGAGAATCAAAATTTGACCTTGGGTCAAGGTCAATGTGAAAGAGCTTGGTTTAATGATATTATGTATGAAGTTTGAACTCTGAAGGTCAAATAGTCTTTGTTCTACAGGCAAAAGTTTGTTGTGACCTTGAGAATGAAAATTTGACCTTGAAAGTAGGTCAACATTAAATGACTACCTATAAGTAACCTAGTATCCAAGTTTCAACTCAAAATCTCAAAAACTGTAGAAATTGGCACTGTGCCAATTTAAAGTTCCATTTTCAACTCGGAATAGCGCGAAAACCGTAAATATTTTATCGAGCATGTAAGCGTATAAAAGTTTACAAATTTCCCAAAGAACATTTTAAAACAAATTTCGTTCAAATCGTACGGTTAGTTTAGGAGTTATAAGAGTTTAAAGATTTGAACTTTGATGACCTCTAGCGGGGGCATATGTGAACTTTTCGACGACAAAATTTTTTTACCTCAAGATCTTTATATGCTCTTTCACATGATACTTTTCGTTTTATCATAAGAAGTGTACTTTTTTGTACAGTGACTGGAACGATCTGGGGGTAAGAATAATAATAATAATAATAATAATAATAAGAATAATAATAAGAATAAAGAAAAGACAATACAATAACAGAAAGGATTCCGACGGAATAGTCGGAATCCTTAATAATAAGAATAATAAGAATAAAGAAAAGACAATACAATAACAGAAAGGATTCCGACGGAAATCGGAATCCTTAATAAATGGAAGGATGGAGGTTCCTGTGGACATAGCAGACGGATTCCTCTCATTTTCATCTTGTTAAGAACAGAAATGAAAATTGAAAAAATGCGAAAATGACTGGCCGCAGCTGGACTCGAACCAGGTACCTTCACCAAGGTAGGCCCCATCGTATCTTGTACATGTAATGTCAGGTCACATGGTTGAATTGACCAATGAAATTTGTAACACATCCTGGGTCATGCATATTAATTATGTGAGGGATTTTCCAATGAATCATGACAATATAGCAAGTGTTTTCAAACTGGTACATGTATTCGATATTTCTTGATTCTGTTAGAAAACATTTTGAACTAATACATACTCGTATAAATTTTGAAATGAAAACAATGTTGAAGCACTGTACTTAATGTTTGCTTACGAATGAAAAAAAAATGAGGGGAAAAAATGGCCGAGGCCGGTATCGAACCCCGGACCCTCCGATTCGAAGTCTGACGCTCTACCGCTGAGCTATTGCAGAACTGACAAAGCTTTGCATCAAAAGTCTTTAGAAGGATGAAATCTTGCGACTATGATATGACTCAACATGTCGAGCATGTTCCGAATGATAAATCTTTATCGATCGATTCTATTTACAGGTTTGTATTCAGGAGTAAACAACACAGAATTTCATAAAATGTATTTTTTTATTTGACTTTCATTGACCATGTATGTAGAGAATAAAATTATGAATCAATAAATTGTGTTTGCTTCTTTTGCAAGGGCGGATCTAGACAGGGTAGGTGAAAACAGGTATGTACACGTATGTAACATGTAAGTCGGAGGGGGGGGGGGGGCAAAAACTTATCAACCTCCCCCTTTCGAAGGACTAGCCTATGTCATTGGATAAACAAACCGTCAAAGATCTTGTACAGTTATTTCAAAGATTGACGAATTCAAAAAGAAACAGACAAACAAACGAGAAAAAAAAAATGCCCAAGGGGGCCACATTGCTCCGTCAAAGGTCTTGTACAGTTGTTTCAAATATTAAGGAATTTAATAAGAAAAAGACAAACAAACAAACAAACAAAACAAATGAAAAAAAAAAAAAAAAAAAACAAGAGGCCCAAGGGAGCCATATTGCTCAGTCAAAAGTCTTGTACAGTTGTTTCAAAGATTGTCGAATCAAAAAAGAAAAAAACAAGCAAACAAACAAACAAGCAAAACAAATGAAAATAAAAAAAAACAAAACAAAACAAACAAGAGGCCCAAGGGGGCCACATTGCTCCGTCAAAGGTCTTGTACAGTTGTTTCAAAGATTGACGAATTAAAAAAAAACAAGACATACAAACAAAACAAAAAAAAAAAAAAAAAACCAAGAAGCCCAAGGGGGCCACATTGCTCCGTCAAAGGTCTTGTACAGTTGTTTCAAAGATTGACGAATGAAAAAAAAGAGGCCTAAGGTGGCCATATATACACGTTGAAGTCAATGACATTGAAATAAATATGCGCAATATGAAATGTGTTTTTCTTCTGAATAAAAAGCTATGAATAGGACTGACTTGTTGCATGAACGATCGATAATTCTTGTAATGCTGAATCAGCCATTTGTATTTCTCCGTCTGTATATCAAAAATAAAAACCACTAACATTCAGGAACTCCAATGGCTATGTGGATAGGGCGTTGGACTGCTGGCCCAAGGGTACCGGGTTCGATCCCCAGTCTGGACGTTTTTTTTTTTTCGCCGATCGTCTGCGTTTCTGTCTAGTACTCTCTCTATCTGTTCGTATGTCTGTTCGTTCTTCTATCGTTGTCAGTCTATCTAACACTGTCTATCTTACACTGTCAGTCTGTCTGTCTGGTCCATGCTGCAAATTTACCAGTTAATTTAAATGATGCTATTCAATTTTAAGACATTTTTAAAACATTTAATTAGAAAATGACAACAGCATGAAAGTACAGACAAGTCATGGTACGAAGAGAAATAGAAATAAAAGATTTATCTTTCTTAGATCATGTAAAGTTCATATAAGAAGGACCTCGTTTGTGAAGTATAAGTAGTGTAGGACAAACACTGTGTATTTAACAAGTAAATGTTGTTATGACATTGAGAATGAAATTTTCACCTTGAACCAAGGTCAAGGAAAAAAGATGAGTATAGAATATCATTTTCTTCAAAATATATATGAAATTGAATAAAGCTCAATATTTTATCAACAAAAGACTGTTATGACCTTGAAATCGAACGAATGACCTTTGGTCAAGGTCAATGTGACAGGACTTACTGCAAGGAATATTTGTACCCAGTTTGCACTCTCAAGGTCAAACAGTCTTTGTTTTATAGGCAAAAATGCTGTTGTGACCTTGAGAATGAGAATTTGACCTTGGATCAAGGTCAAGGTGAAAGAGCTTGGCTTAACAATTATATGTATGAAGTTTGAACTCTGAAGGTCAAATAGTCTTTGTTCTATAAGCAAAAGTTTCATGTGACCTTGAGAATAAAAATTTGACCTTGAAAAGAGGGTCAACATTAAATGACTATCTATAAGTGACCTAACATCCAAGTTTCAACTCAAAGTCTCAAAAATTGTAGAAATTGGCACCTTGCCAATTTAAGGTTCCATTTTCAACTTGAAATAGCTTGAAAACTGTAAATATTTTATGGAGCATGTAAGCGTATAAAAGTTTGCAAATTTCTCAAAGAACAATATAAAACAAATTTTGTTCAAATCGTACGGTTAGTAAAGGAGTTATAAGAGTTTAAAGATTTGACCGCTGATGACCTCAAGCGGGGGCATATGTGAACTTTTCGACAAGAAAAAAATATTAAATTAAGATCTTTATTTGCTCTTTACATGATACTTTCCATTTTATCATATGATGCGGTACTTTGATGTAACGTCACTGGATTGGCTTGGGGGTAAGAATAATAATAATAATAATAATAATAATAATAAGAATAATAAGAATAAAGAAAAGACAATACAATAACAGAAAGGATTCCGACGGAAATCGGAATCCTTAATAAATGGAAGGATGGAGGTTCCTGTGGACATAGCAGACGGATTCCTCTCATTTTCATCTTGTTAAGAACAGAAATGAAAATTGAAAAAATGCGAAAATGACTGGCCGCAGCTGGACTCGAACCAGGTACCTTCACCAAGGTAGGCCCCATCGTATCTTGTACATGTAATGTCAGGTCACATGGTTGAATTGACCAATGAAATTTGTAACACATCCTGGGTCATGCATATTAATTATGTGAGGGATTTTCCAATGAATCATGACAATATAGCAAGTGTTTTCAAACTGGTACATGTATTCGATATTTCTTGATTCTGTTAGAAAACATTTTGAACTAATACATACTCGTATAAATTTTGAAATGAAAACAATGTTGAAGCACTGTACTTATGTTTGCTTACGAATGAAAAAAAAATGAGGGGAAAAAATGGCCGAGGCCGGTATCGAACCCCGGACCCTCCGATTCGAAGTCTGACGCTCTACCGCTGAGCTATTGCAGAACTGACAAAGCTTTGCATCAAAAGTCTTTAGAAGGATGAAATCTTGCGACTATGATATGACTCAACATGTCGAGCATGTTCCGAATGATAAATCTTTATCGATCGATTCTATTTACAGGTTTGTATTCAGGAGTAAACAACACAGAATTTCATAAAATGTATTTTTTTTATTTGACTTTCATTGACCATGTATGTAGAGAATAAAATTATGAATCAATAAATTGTGTTTGCTTCTTTTGCAAGGGCGGATCTAGACAGGGTAGGTGAAAACAGGTATGTACACGTATGTAACATGTAAGTCGGAGGGGGGGGGGGGCAAAAACTTATCAACCTCCCCCTTTCGAAGGACAAGCCTATGTCATTGGATAAACAAACCGTCAAAGATCTTGTACAGTTATTTCAAAGATTGACGAATTCAAAAAGAAACAGACAAACAAACGAGAAAAAAAAATGCCCAAGGGGGCCACATTGCTCCGTCAAAGGTCTTGTACAGTTGTTTCAAAGATTGACGAATGAAAAAAAGAGGCCTAAGGTGGCCATATATACACGTTGAAGTCAATGACAGTGAAATAAATATGCGCAATATGAAATGTGTTTTTCTTCTGAATAAAAAGCTATGAATAGGACTGACTTGTTGCATGAACGATCGATAATTCTTGTAATGCTGAATCAGCCATTTGTATTTCTCCGTCTGTATATCAAAAATAAAAACCACTAACATTCAGGAACTCCAATGGCTATGTGGATAGGGCGTTGGACTGCTGGCCCAAGGGTACCGGGTTCGATCCCCAGTCTGGACGTTTTTTTTTTTCGCCGATCGTCTGCGTTTCTGTCTAGTACTCTCTCTATCTGTTCGTATGTCTGTTCGTTCTTCTATCGTTGTCAGTCTATCTAACACTGTCTATCTTACACTGTCAGTCTGTCTGTCTGGTCCATGCTGCAAATTTACCAGTTAATTTAAATGATGCTATTCAATTTTAAGACATTTTTAAAACATTTAATTAGAAAATGACAACAGCATGAAAGTACAGACAAGTCATGGTACGAAGAGAAATAGAAATAAAAGATTTATCTTTCTTAGATCATGTAAAGTTCATATAAGAAGGACCTCGTTTGTGAAGTATAAGTAGTGTAGGACAAACACTGTGTATTTAACAAGTAAATGTTGTTATGACATTGAGAATGAAATTTTCACCTTGAACCAAGGTCAAGGAAAAAAGATAAGTATAGAATATCATTTTCTTCAAAATATATATGAAATTGAATAAAGCTCAATATTTTATCAACAAAAGACTGTTATGACCTTGAAATCGAACGAATGACCTTTGGTCAAGGTCAATGTGACAGGACTTACTGCAAGGAATATTTGTACCCAGTTTGCACTCTCAAGGTCAAACAGTCTTTGTTTTATAGGCAAAAATGTTGTTGTGACCTTGAGAATGAGAATTTGACCTTGGATCAAGGTCAAGGTGAAAGAGCTTGGCTTAACAATTATATGTATGAAGTTTGAACTCTGAAGGTCAAATAGTCTTTGTTCTATAAGCAAAAGTTTCATGTGACCTTGAGAATAAAAATTTGACCTTGAAAAGAAGGTCAACATTAAATGACTATCTATAAGTGACCTAACATCCAAGTTTCAACTCAAAGTCTCAAAAATTGTAGAAATTGGCACCTTGCCAATTTCAGGTTCCATTTTCAACTTGAAATAGCTTGAAAACTGTAAATATTTTATGGAGCATGTAAGCGTATAAAAGTTTGCAAATTTCTCAAAGAACAATATAAAACAAATTTTGTTCAAATCGTACGGTTAGTAAAGGAGTTATAAGAGTTTAAAGATTTGACCGCTGATGACCTCTAGCGGGGGCATATGTGAACTTTTCGACAAGAAAAAAATATTAAATTAAGATCTTTATTTGCTCTTTCACATGATACTTTCCATTTTATCATATGATGCGGTACTTTGATTGTAACGTCACTGGATTGGCTTGGGGGTAAGAATAATAATAATAATAATAATAATAATAATAAGAATAATAAGAATAAAGAAAAGACAATACAATAACAGAAAGGATTCCGACGGAAATCGGAATCCTTAATAAATGGAAGGATGGAGGTTCCTGTGGACATAGCAGACGGATTCCTCTCATTTTCATCTTGTTAAGAACAGAAATGAAAATTGAAAAAATGCGAAAATGACTGGCCGCAGCTGGACTCGAACCAGGTACCTTCACCAAGGTAGGCCCCATCGTATCTTGTACATGTAATGTCAGGTCACATGGTTGAATTGACCAATGAAATTTGTAACACATCCTGGGTCATGCATATTAATTATGTGAGGGATTTTCCAATGAATCATGACAATATAGCAAGTGTTTTCAAACTGGTACATGTATTCGATATTTCTTGATTCTGTTAGAAAACATTTTGAACTAATACATACTCGTATAAATTTTGAAATGAAAACAATGTTGAAGCACTGTACTTTATGTTTGCTTACGAATGAAAAAAAATTGAGGGGAAAAAATGGCCGAGGCCGGTATCGAACCCCGGACCCTCCGATTCGAAGTCTGACGCTCTACCGCTGAGCTATTGCAGAACTGACAAAGCTTTGCATCAAAAGTCTTTAGAAGGATGAAATCTTGCGACTATGATATGACTCAACATGTCGAGCATGTTCCGAATGATAAATCTTTATCGATCGATTCTATTTACAGGTTTGTATTCAGGAGTAAACAACACAGAATTTCATAAAATGTATTTTTTTTATTTGACTTTCATTGACCATGTATGTAGAGAATAAAATTATGAATCAATAAATGTGTTTGCTTATTTTGCAAGGGCGGATCTAGACAGGGTAGGTGAAAACAGGTATGTACACGTATGTAACATGTAAGTCGGAGGGGGGGGGGGGCAAAAACTTATCAACCTCCCCCTTTCGAAGGACTAGCCTATGTCATTGGATAAACAAACCGTCAAAGATCTTGTACAGTTATTTCAAAGATTGACGAATTCAAAAAGAAACAGACAAACAAACGAGAAAAAAAAATGCCCAAGGGGGCCACATTGCTCCGTCAAAGGTCTTGTACAGTTGTTTCAAATATTAAGGAATTTAATAAGAAAAAGACAAACAAACAAACAAAACAAATGAAAAAAAAAAAAAAAAAAAACAAGAGGCCCAAGGGAGCCATATTGCTCAGTCAAAAGTCTTGTACAGTTGTTTCAAAGATTGTCGAATCAAAAAAGAAAAAAACAAGCAAACAAACAAACAAGCAAAACAAATGAAAATAAAAAAAAAAACAAACAAACAAACAAGAGGCCCAAGGGGGCCACTTTGCTCCGTCAAAGGTCTTGTACAGTTGTTTCAAAGATTGACGAATTAAAAAAAACAAGACATACAAACAAAAAAAAACAAAAAAAAAAAACCAAGAAGCCCAAGGGGGCCACATTGCTCCGTCAAAGGTCTTGTACAGTTGTTTCAAAGATTGACGAATGAAAAAAAGAGGCCTAAGGTGGCCATATATACACGTTGAAGTCAATGACAGTGAAATAAATATGCGCAATATGAAATGTGTTTTTCTTCTGAATAAAAAGCTATGAATAGGACTGACTTGTTGCATGAACGATCGATAATTCTTGTAATGCTGAATCAGCCATTTGTATTTCTCCGTCTGTATATCAAAAATAAAAACCACTAACATTCAGGAACTCCAATGGCTATGTGGATAGGGCGTTGGACTGCTGGCCCAAGGGTACCGGGTTCGATCCCCAGTCTGGACGTTTTTTTTTTTCGCCGATCGTCTGCGTTTCTGTCTAGTACTCTCTCTATCTGTTCGTATGTCTGTTCGTTCTTCTATCGTTGTCAGTCTATCTAACACTGTCTATCTTACACTGTCAGTCTGTCTGTCTGGTCCATGCTGCAAATTACCAGTTAATTTAAATGATGCTATTCAATTTTAAGACATTTTTAAAACATTTAATTAGAAAATGACAACAGCATGAAAGTACAGACAAGTCATGGTACGAAGAGAAATAGAAATAAAAGATTTATCTTTCTTAGATCATGTAAAGTTCATATAAGAAGGACCTCGTTTGTGAAGTATAAGTAGTGTAGGACAAACACTGTGTATTTAACAAGTAAATGTTGTTATGACATTGAGAATGAAATTTTCACCTTGAACCAAGGTCAAGGAAAAAAGATGAGTATAGAATATCATTTTCTTCAAAATATATATGAAATTGAATAAAGCTCAATATTTTATCAACAAAAGACTGTTATGACCTTGAAATCGAACGAATGACCTTTGGTCAAGGTCAATGTGACAGGACTTACTGCAAGGAATATTTGTACCCAGTTTGCACTCTCAAGGTCAAACAGTCTTTGTTTTATAGGCAAAAATGTTGTTGTGACCTTGAGAATGAGAATTTGACCTTGGATCAAGGTCAAGGTGAAAGAGCTTGGCTTAACAATTATATGTATGAAGTTTGAACTCTGAAGGTCAAATAGTCTTTGTTCTATAAGCAAAAGTTTCATGTGACCTTGAGAATAAAAATTTGACCTTGAAAAGAGGGTCAACATTAAATGACTACCTATAAGTGACCTAACATCCAAGTTTCAACTCAAAGTCTCAAAAATTGTAGAAATTGGCACCTTGCCAATTTAAGGTTCCATTTTCAACTTGAAATAGCTTGAAAACTGTAAATATTTTATGGAGCATGTAAGCGTATAAAAGTTTGCAAATTTCTCAAAGAACAATATAAAACAAATTTTGTTCAAATCGTACGGTTAGTAAAGGAGTTATAAGAGTTTAAAGATTTGACCGCTGATGACCTCTAGCGGGGGCATATGTGAACTTTTCGACAAGAAAAAAATATTAAATTAAGATCTTTATTTGCTCTTTCACATGATACTTTCCATTTTATCATATGATGCGGTACTTTGTTGTAACGTCACTGGATTGGCTTGGGGGTAAGAATAATAATAATAATAATAATAATAATAATAATAATAATAATAAGAATAAAGAAAAGACAATACAATAACAGAAAGGATTCCGACGGAAATCGGAATCTTTAATAATAAGAACTAGATGGCTACTGTTGCAAGCAACAGACGGATTCCTCCTTTATTAGACCTTCCTCGGAACTGAAGTGTTAAAATCCGAATAAAGAAGATGGAAAAAAGAATAGTTGCTTTTGTACCTAATTCACTTCAGCAAATGAGGCAAAGGAGCTTATGTCTAATTTGGGACTCTTATTTATTTATCGACAAAATAGAAGAAAAAGATGATAAATACCTTTCAAGTTTAGGAAGGCTTTAAACTCCTAGATCTATTCTATCCATTTTGAATCCTTTGAAATTACTATCCCAAAAAGAATTGCACAATGAATTAGCAATGAGAAAATTTCTATAAATAGAGAATGACAACAGCATGAAAGTACAGACAAGTAATGCTACTAAGATAAAAAAGGAAACATAGAACAAGAATAAAAGAGTTATCTATCTTACTATGTAAAGTTCAAATAAGAAGTACTACTTGTGTGAAGAATAAATATTTAAGAACAAAATTCTCTCAATCCTACAAGAGTAAATGTTTGTTATGACCTTGAAAAGGTTTATTTGACCTTGAACCAAGGTCATGGATGAAAGATAAGCATTTTAGTTTATTCTCATCAAAATTCCTTTTCATCTATTCAAAGCTCAATATTTTATCAACAAAAGTCTGTTTTGACCTTGAAATCGAACAAATGACCTTGGGTCAAGGTGAAAGGACTTGATGTAAGGAACATTTGCGCAAAGTTTGAACTCTCAAGGTCAAATGGTCTTTGTTCTATGGGAAAATTTTTGTTGTGACCTTGAAAATGAGAATTTGACCTTGGGTCAAGCCTTGACTCAAGGTCAAGGTGATGGGGCTTGGATCAATGATTGTATTTATGAAATTTGAACTGTCAAGGTCAAATAGTCTTTGTTCTATAGGCAAAAGTTTGTTGTGACCTTGAGAATCAAAATTTGACCTTGAAACTAGGTCATCATCAATGACTACCTATAAGTAACCTACCATCCAAGTTTCAACTCAAAATCTCAAAACCGTAGAAATTGGCACTGTGCCAATTTAAAGTTCCAATTTCAACTCAAAATAGCGCGAAAACCGTAAATATTTTATCGAGCATGTAAGCGTATAAAAGTTTGCAAATTTCCCAAAGAACAATATAAAACAAATTTCATTCAAATCGCACAGTTAGTTCAGGAGTTATAAGGTTTTAAAGATTTTACCTTTGATGACCTCTAGCGGGGGCATATGTAAACTTTTCGACAAGAAAAAAAATATATATGAAGATCTTTATTTGCTCTTTCACATGATACTTTCCATTTTATCATATGATGCGGTACTTTGTTGTAAAGTCTCTGGATTGGCTTGGGGGTAAGAATAATAATAATAATAATAATAAGAATAATAAGAATAAAGAAAAGACAATACAATAACAGAAAGGATTCCGACGGAAGTCGGAATCCTTAATAAAGAAAAGACATTGCAATAACAGAAAGGATTCCGACGGAATAGTCGGAATCCTTAATAAAGAAAAGACATTGCAATAACAGAAAGGATTCCGACGGAATAGTCGGAATCCTTAATAAAGAAAAGACATTGCAATAACAGAAAGGATTCCGACGGAATAGTCGGAATCCTTAATTATCCGTCTTTGCCCATTAGATTTTCGAAGGCATTGGGTAACTTTTGTTTTTGGTTGTTTTTTTAGATCAATCTAAATACTAATATATTCGAAACGTCGACGGGACATTGGGATGGGGTGGGTGGTTGTTTAACATAATTGAGAGTGACACAAATTTAATTTGGAAGGTGTAATGCATATTTTCAGTCCTATCTTTGTATTTTGCTTTTCTCGTAAAGGGGAGGGGGTTGTGATGAAATCAAAGGACGATGAAAGATGTCTGAGTTCCAAATATATGCTTACCAGTCCACGAATTATTACCGGCAGTCATGACTGCCGGTATACTGTAATCAATCGTGACATACTTGCACGGATAAAATAACTCTTGGCAATATGATTGGTGGACAACTACAAAATATGCAAATATTCGTCAAGGTTATTCTGAATATGTGCATAAGATGCTTCCATCAAGTCCGCTGAAGAGTCTAGATGACTTGACAAATGAAAGTCATATCATATCAGTGCATTTTCTTCCGAAAGATGCGATTGGTCTAACAAGAATAAAAATCGTTTATAAATTCCATTTTTTCCTTACTAGAAATTTACAACATTTAATGTCAGCTCACTGCCGGCAAGCTTTTTGTAAAAGCTAATACTTGTTAGAATAATTGTGATCAGGCGGTGAGGTGACTGAGCACTGCAGACCGGCACAAGCAACGAACCCTAGGTAGGCGCGTAGCTGCCATGTAAGCCTGCACATTATAAAATGAAAAAAAAAATTTTTTAAATTATGAATGAATGAAAAATATATATATATATAGAAAAACAATGAAAATAAAATTGATTTGAAAACAATTTATTTCAGATAAAAAGTCGGATGAGAGAATGATAACAGAAGAAAGTGGGGGGATGGGGGGTTTCAAGCTATGAAAGAAAGGAATAGGAGGCTATAAGGGGGTAATTCGAATTTCTATCGAGGGGAGATGGGGTTGAAAGCTGTCTGGGAGTCAAGCAGCTCTCAAGCTATTAAAAAATAAACGTAAGAACAGGGAAAATCAGCATTTATTTTGCTTCTGGGCAGAGGGTACTGCCTTTTAGATCCGCGTTTGAAATATGATATTATTGAATAAAATTCCAGGGAATTAGATAATGAATTGCAACTCGTCAATGAATTTTATTAACACTTTGAAATTCATATTATCAATGTGAAATACTAGCTCAAGAACGAGTCCCAGTGGTCTGATTTTGTTGAAAATTTGTGGCTTTTGACATTACTGTTATTGAGGAAAACTCCCACCAGAGCTCTGCCCTTGACCCGCTGCCACCCCCCCCCCCCCTCGCCAGATCGGGCTTGCACTTCCATACAGGGTTCCCAGTTAAGTAAGCACGGGCACATGGTGTGTGTAGAAAGGGGGGGGGGGGTTCGGAAACTATCCGCCTCCCTTTTCCACGTTTTGTTTTTATAATCACCCGATAGTCCATGAAAATGGAATATGTAGAATCAACCTAATGAGCATCCAATTTAACCGTCTAAAAAATAGTAAAATCTGAGTCACTCATAATGAAATATAACTTGTACATTGAATATTAACTACATGTATTTAGAAAACAAAAGTGTCAATTAATCTGTTCAAATAAGTGCACGTAAAAAATGTCAAGTATACTTTGTTTCAACGACTATCACATTTGTCAAACAAATCTTCATAGAGAGAATTTGGTATACAATTTTCCTTACTATTTTTAATAGTTTCAACCAGTATTTGATTATTTTCAATTTCCTCCTAATCAATAAAGGGTTCCTACCTAATTCCGTGTAAACCATCATAATAGTTGTCGACTTTTTATCTCTAATAATCTTCTTACAGAAATCCAAATGTAGCCTTTCTACATCGTCGGAAACCCACGGTACATGTATCTTCTCCCTTCTACTACGTAAGATCGTAGGGCAATAGGCTGTGGGTTTCCGACGATGCTTTTCTATAGTCTGAGTAGAGTGAAATCTCCATTATATAGTGGGTTTCCCCCCTTGTTTTTGGTCCAAAATTCGACCCATTCCCAATGCCAAATTTCCTCTATTTTTCCTTCTTTCTTTCTTCTTTGATTATTTTCTTAACATTTTATTTTTATTTGTTTATTTCTTCATTTATATTTTTTGGCAAAATGATGTAAGTGTACGCAGTTGCGTACTTGCGTATGGGCAGCTACGCGCCTGTAATGTACTAAAAGATAAATTAGACCTAATATCTCTGTAGCAAGATGGGGAAGGGTACTTAAATTTCCCATTTTTCCGTTGGTTTAATTTTATTTTATGTTAATTTTGACCAAATAAACCAATTTTTAAGAGAGAATATATGTCCCATGTACGAAATATCACTACTTGAAGTATTATCAGAGTGAATAATTTTCTTTCATCCAGAAAATGTCCTATCCTTTTAGCTAGATATTATTATACATAAGTCCTTCGTTAAAAGATAAACAAAGAACAATATAAAAGATACACAGAAATGAACATGAAAACAGTAAAGGCAAAGGTCAACTACAGTTCACTAGATAGCTTTGATTTTGTTAAGAGTCTGTATCCGACTCGTATTATTTATTCTCCATCAGAGTAGCTTGTTCAAATTGGGTGTCCAAGTGGGTCAAATCATAGTGCTCATGATTACATTTACTTATTATTCAAGTCGGCGTCGGAGGTAGTCAAGTTTTATTTTGAATTCGGCATCCCTGAAGTCGGTATAATACTCAAGTCGCCGTCCGAGTCGGTCTACCTCTGAAGTCGACGTCCGAGTCCGTCTACTTCTGAAGTCAGCGTGTCGGAGTCGGTCTAACTCTGAAGTCGGCGTGTTCGCGTCGAACTAACTCTGAAGTCGGTGTCCGAGTCGGTCCAACTCTGAAGTCGGGGTGTCCGAGTCGGTCCAACTCTGAAGTCGGCGTGTCCGAGTCGGTCCAACTCTGAAGTCGGCGTGCCCGAGTCGGTCCAACTCTGAAGTCGGGGTGTCCGAGTCGGTCTAACTCTGAAGTCGGCGTGCCCGAGTCGGTCTAACTCTGAAGTCGGCGTGCCCGAGTCGGTATAAATCTGAAGTCGGCGTGTTCAAGTCGGTATAAATCTGAAGTAGGTGTTGGAGTCGGTCAAGTATTCAATCTTCAAATTCAGAGTTCCGCGTTCTTGAAACTGAAGAATTAAAATTTGTTTGACTATAAGGAGGAGACAACTGTTCGGAGAATGAGTCCGCGTCGGTCAAGTAAATTACTGAATCTAGACAATGTCGGTAACCACTTGGGTATTATCACAACGATTTCAAGATGTACGTGTCAAATATGGAAGAATTTGAAGAAAGATTAATCACTAGTATTTGTCGGAATCAGCTGATATGTGAAAAAAGTTATATATTAAAAAGTATACTTGTGGCAATAAAATCAACCAGGTAATTACGGTCAATGAAATAAAGCAACTACGAATTATGCAAAAACATGTTTGAAGTCGGACATTTTGAAGTCGGAGTACTAAAAATAGGTACTGCCTCTTAAGATATCGTAAAGATTTTTTTATACTTTAAAGATATCTTGATTTAACATTGTGCTACCTTTACACTGTTACGTCAGCCAAATATTCTGTTACTTTAAATATTCATTTTTAGAATATCTTTTGTCCAGATGTTAAACGTCTTCAAATTCAATACCATCATTTAAGAACAGATAAATTTGTCCAAATGCTTTGAAATTGATTATCTAATTGACTTTTTTCATATAAATTCCTGGTTTTAAGATATTTTGTCGTTTCAACACGAAATGTTGCGGATAAAGAGAGATTGGGGTCATGTTTTTGTCACATAAGCCCAATATATGTTCTGGGCATGTATAGACTCATATCTTCTTTATCTTTAGCAAAAATGTAATTTTCGCGGTGAGCAAAGCTTACGGTCAATTGCGATAAGTTATCAAGGTCAAGGTCATTACGGGACTAAAAACATAATTTTCTTTTCTTATTACAAAATATTGGATTATTACACACATTTTAGAACATGATTGCAATTGGCATTTGAGAATTTTTTGAATCAGACAATATTTTACACTACTGGAGAATATATATTTGAGAACAAATTTAAAAGATGGATAGTTCGCGAGAAATAATGAGGTTAAAATTTCAATGCTCTTCCTTTATTCTAATTTCATCATATAAATGTTAATCAGATTAAACTAAAATTTCAGACGATTCTGACCTAGATGTTTTCGGCGCCGTAAACAACTTATCTCAGTAGCGCCACCTACGGAGAATTTCGTTCTTACTATGGAACTCTATGAGGATTCATTTTAAATAATTTAATATTAATCGCATTTTCGCGCCAAATTTATGAAAATTATATTCATAAACTTCCTTGATTTAACTCTTTTTTGACAACGGGTTTCTTATGTTTAGTGACAGAACTCTTCTTCAATCATTTTTGAAGTCTCTTTTTCGATCATTTGTAATCCATGTCAACATTTTAAGTTTTTTGTTAATGCCCGTATTTGCACGGGTTAGTGTCAAGTATATCTTAAAATATAGGAAAGTTAAGTGATACAGCAAATTGACAGAGCAGTACAGCGAAACGCTTAGATGGTATAGAAAATATCGATACATCTTTATAGTATAAAGAAATAGCAAATTGATAGAATAGTGCTGTTTACCCTTTACCCTAGAATTTTATTTAATTTCACCATTTTTGTCTTATTAGTTAGAGAAACATTGCCCCGGGTATATAAACATATCATCTTTTATTCGCCTGTTTAGCCATCAAAAAACAATGTTTACAAACACAATATTTCAGAAATAACAACTAGCTAGCCGTGGTTTATTGTCCAGTAATTCCAAGAGTTGCATGAACAAATCAAATTATCACCGAGCCGCGAAGCGGGGAGGTGATAATTTGATTGGTTCATGTGACGAGTGGAATTACTGGAAAATGAATCACGGCTAGCTAGTTGTTATTTCTATTCTAATATAGCATGTGAATGGGCGGAGCTTAGCGCACTGGATTTACACCAGGCGAGTTCTATGGTACATATAGGGAGAACATTTCAAGTCATATTAGAATTATAAATAAAAGTTCGCTGATCGCACGAAGATTTTATTGTAAAGGGTACTACCTACTGAATAGTATTCGAAAATTAACCCTAGCTTATTAACCCTGAATTTGTAGAATAATCTATCATAATGTCATTATCATTTTAAATTTGTAATCGTGGTATAAATGCGCATTCATAACTTCGGAGTTTTCAATTTTATTAACAAGAAATTATCTATATATTTTGATGAGTACTATAATGTTGTACATGTAATTAACGGAAAGTTAATAACTTGCGTTCTTAGAACATATCATCTTCGGTACCCAAGGCTATTTGCGCTTTGGCTGAATATCGCACGATTTCGGGGATTTCCATTTATATGCAAATGTTGCTGATTGGCTCCCTCACAAACTTTTTTATCCAATAGCATAATTGTTTACAAACGTCTATTGGAATTGATGACAAATAGTGCATGTTTGACTAAGTAAGATACTTCTTGATGCCCTGAGACAATAATCAAATTGTTAATTAGATGTTTTCGATTCAAATATTCAGGTAACTGACAAAACTTCCTCTTATGTACGATTCAAATACTGTCCTCGCTGGTCTGTGCGCAGCCATTACCGTCAGTTTTTTTAACTTTACGAAGAAGAATTATTTCTTTTAATATTCCCGAAATAGTACGATATGACCCAGGGTATTCAGCCAAAGCGCAAATAGTCTGGGGTACCGAGGATGAGAACATATTGAATATGATCTAATTTTCTCTACAACTTTAATGGTATAGACAGATTGCTTCATGTAATATCACAGCTCGTAAGGCAGCTGTGGCGTTCCATACATATCAATGTTTACTAAGTGATATTCTTAGGGGTACTGTTGAATTTCAAAAGAATTATCTCAAATATCAGTGTGACGTGAACGATCTTTAATTCATGTACATGATTTATGGACATTGTTATGCTTGAATTCAGAGTCGAGGATTTAACTCGATTGCAATTGTGCATTACTAAAGTAAAAAGGTCACCTGTCGACATGCATATCCAATCATCCATGAAGCTCGTTGAAAAATTGTTTACTTAACAACATTTATTTCAATACTTTATCATGTTGATATATTTCAATTTTGTCACTATCTTAATTCAATACGTCTTCTTAAAGAAATATTTTAAAAAAAAATATATCGATATTACTGCCATATCTACTTAGCATCGACAACACGAATTATTTTCTCAAACCATTGTATCGACCTAAAATACGCATGACACAGTGACCTAATTTATGCTCTCCTCCTTCATATACACATATATGTCCTATATCTTTCCATCATATATCCATTAATTTCAACGACAATTGAAAAATTTACGTATTGTGCATCGTCTTGCTATAAATGAGTTCAAAAGACAATTATAGATAAATTATGATCAAACTATGACACGTAAATGTTATCATAACAACAGAATCCCAATTGTACCCTAAATTAATATACGTGTACAAAGAAGGTTGGGATTCGGCGTGAAAATACCTTGGCCAAGTTGGGAGTCGTAGGAATAACTCGTGAATCGTCTGTAAACCAACGCGGAAACGTGGATACACATCATGTACATAGGCAGCCATCTTCTTTCCATGGTCAATAAAATAGTACCATACATGAATTTAGATTTAAGTAAAATAGATTATTGACTGTGGATTGTTTGCTTTATAATATTATAAGAAGTTAAAGCTAGACATGTACATGTATCAATAATCAAATTTGTAAAGGGAAAGATTTTACATAAGAGTTATTTATAGATTATCTGTATTTGTAATCAAGGATAAAAATATCACTTGTCAAATTTCATTACACTTTAAAATTGACAAATGTATTTGTGATCATAAATCAATTGTGGCGTTGTTCGTTTACTTTCACTCGTACCTGTAAACATATCTAGTGTGTATTATTTTATCATTAGCATTAGATGTGAAAGATGGACTAACCCTAACATAAACATGACAAAGATCTAAAATTAGAACTACTTGGGAATGAGAACACATGAGAGGGAGTGAATAGGGTAAAAGGGAGGGGGAAGGAAGGGGGAGAGAGGGGGATGGAGGGGAGGAGAGGAATTGGGGTGGAGGAGGGAGGAAAGGGAGGGGGATGGAAGGATGAAAAGGAGGGGAGGGGGGGGGGGTACGGCTTCGTGAATGAATGGGGTGCAGTTCGGATAAATACATTTATTAATAAGTTTATACATATTCATTTTCATTATCAGAAAAAAGGATCAGGATCAGGATTTAACTGTGAATGGCCAAATAACATATTTAACAAATGGACGGACAAATTTTATCTATGATCTGTTAGATATGAATAGCAAATTATTAAGCTATGAAAATTTCTGTCCTATAGATTTAACTTTTATCTACCATTTATACTTTATTATGGTATCATACTATCTATCAAAAAGAATAACTGGTCCTTCGAAATAGAGTTTTTGCAACAAAATCAGCCTTATTTCCTTAATTCCGTATGGATATTTTTTTTTAAATGATCACGCTTCAAGAGATTTTGTAATATGTTTATAAAAAAACTATATTTAAGGCTTAAGTCCGAAATGAAATGGGAAATTATTTAAATTGAATTGTCATAAGAATGAAAAATGGTGGGAACACGTTCATTAATCATGCTGTTAATTTTAATGATTGTACAATAAAATGGCTACAATACAGAATTAGGGACGAATTACTTAATTACTACATAAGATTGGAATGAAAGATACAAATCAACGTACATTTTGTAATGTGCAACGTGAAACCATTTCATTTATTTTATTTCTGTAGCTATACTTCTATACTTTGTCATTATGAATGAATTTGATTTAGAAATAAAAATCAACGAGATAGATTTGATATTTGGATATAGTAATAACAAGAAAATTCAAGTTCTCATTTCACTATTGAAGAAATATTTATATATACATGTAGATGTAAATATATGTGTTCAGATGCTTGAAGTCTCTTTTTTACAACACTAACAGCACGTTGGCACCATTAACAAAATTAGTCCTAATGAAACTTATTAAATTACTTTATTTTTCATGAATTGCGTTTAAAATATATGGTTGTCCTTGGAATAAACCGATGATAAGCCCGGTTTTACCCTGTTCTTTCTCCGAAGAGCTCGGTGAGGAACTCTCATCAGTTCTGTTCTTTCCGTTTTTATCTCCTCGCAACATAGTCGTTCGTGTGTAAGTGAGAGGGAGGGTGTGTACGTGTGTGCGTCAAAAAATCTATGTATATACAGCCTAGAGAGTGCAGTTTTGATTGGATCGTAACCAAACTCCATACAAACTTTATACACTGATAACTTATGACACGAGAAAGATCCCTATGGATTTTCAAGGTCATATGTCAAATGTCAATGTTACAGATTGGAAAAGGTGAAAATCCTTGTACACAGTCTAGAGGGTGCAATTTTGATTGGATCGCAACCAAACTTCATAAACTAATTGCTTATTACAAGAAGGAGAATCCTATCGATATTCAAGGCCATAAGTCAAGGTCAAGGTCACAGACTGGAAAAGGACAAGATCCCTGTAAACAGCCTAGAGGGTGCAGTTTTGATTGGATCTCAAACTTCATACAGTAATTGCTTATAACAAGAAGAAAAACCCTATGGATTGTGAAGGTCATGGGCTTAGGTCAAAAGTCAAGGTGACTCGAAAAGTTCAAAACCTTTGTACAGCCTAGAGGGTACAGTCTCGATTGGATCTAAACCAAATCTAATACATTTATTGCTTATGACTAGAAGATAAATCTTATTGATTTTCCTTGTATACAGCTAAGACAGCACATTGATTTTCCTGCAGTATGAGTGGATGCTGTGCTTTGCGTTGCCTAGGCTTTATTATCTTGTATTCATTCATCTCTCTTTCTATATACATGGGCAATACATAAATATAGGATCTCAAATGAATTTTCATTTCATACGATGTATTATGAAACGAGTTGTGTGTTTTATATCCCCGAGCCTTGGCGAGGGGATATAAAACGCACAACGAGTTTCATAATACATCGTATGAAATGAAAATTCATCTGAGATTCTTTTTATCACATGATATTGCATAAAAATGTGTATTTCTAACGTGAAATCAACGATTCCGAGAACAATAGAGGCGAACCACGCCGTGATCTAGAGGTCGTCTGCTACGCCATGAGAAGTAGTGTCTCCATCGTATAGATATTCTGTGCGCAAGAGAAAAGTATGTCAATTTTGAATAGTATTTTAATGCAAGAATTAATTCAACAACAACAATTTTAATCATTGATATTGACTCCGGTCTGAATTTAACAGTTGACCGATATTTGAAAGGTCACATTTGTCAAGGTTTATGTGATTAGGTTCCAAACTTGACCAATCGCATTCAAGCAGAGCGATATGTAACGTGTTATCATATCATATATTTATGAAATGGCTTTATGAAACTGCATAACGGGTGTATCATGTGATAAATATATTTATGTGCATGAGTCGTAGTCGCTTGTACCTTTTTTGTGCTGTTAATATATTTATATGTATATTATTATAAAGTTCATCACCTTTTTCAAGAAATGTGACAATGTATAAGTACAGTACGTACCAGGAGATTCACAACGAGATCGCGTTGATGGAGTAAGCTTACTCCATAATTCCCCAGAGTAATTTCTCTTTCTTCCTCCTTGCCCTCTTTGTTTAGTCCATAGAAAACGCCATGCCCGCCGAGGATTTCCTCCAAAATACAGCGCGGGGCTTTATGGGCGGAGCTTAGTGGATCGAAGGCGGAGCTAATATGAATGCGTAATTCCCTCATCATCGGCTAAATTCGCGATCTTTTAATGACACGCTTCTTGTTGAATGAGGGAACAAAAAGATATTAGAGATTGACTTTGACACTGTATGTACAGTATTCTAATTCTTTCTATTGTGATTTTTGGAATCTGGTTTCTGCTTTTGTGTTTGACTTTCATTCTCTCATTCTATGGATATTGATGAGATATAATAACGTCAATACACAAATTGATAATTTTAAATAAAAAGCTAATGGATGTAATTTACATGTACATGAATTGCCGTGGAAAACTGATCGGGCAGGGCGGGGCTCAGTTTCACCTGGTCATCAGTAGCGTTTACTTTTCACCAGCTGATATCAGCTTCCCGGTATAAAAATGACATGTATTGAGTATATACTCTAATTACTAATGCACGCGCAATCTCTCTTACCGTAAATTATTTTAACTCGTCTCATTAATTGAATTATCCCCGCCCGGTCAGTTAGTGCACATGAAATCTTTAAACCCATACAAATATTAAATAACGTACATTATTATAAGCCACTATCAAGAGTTACTTAATATTAGACAATGCTTACAATATCTACAACATCTTCATTTTTTTATATTCAAACAGTCACAGATATATTCGACACTTGTGAGAAAAGGGTCAAAGTACAAATGTACCGTAAAGGTTCACCCAGAGAATGCAGATCTATTTTCTTTAGCTTAGATGCATTGTGTTTACGTATATGTAAAACAAAGGACTTATATCAGTCCTTGGTAAAACGTTTCGTAGAATTTTTTTAGGTAAATTCTCAGACATCGAATGTATTTCTTCTGCCCATCCCTTTTTCTCAAAGATATATATACATGTATTCATTTCCCGCCGGGACACACGTACATGATCAGTGATTAGGAAGAATATTAAAGAGTTCATGGGACAAACGTCCCTTGCGTTAAAAAATAATGGGACATTTTCGTACTTAATGCGCCAAATAAATAAATTAATGGAGCTTTTGATTAAAATGATTAAAGAGAAGACACCAGCTATAAAGTAACCTAGAGCAACAGATGCAAACTGTAAAATTATTAGGTAAAATCAGGAATGCATGTGTAAATATTTCACAGAGAATTCAATTCTATGGTTTTGCCGTTGGACATTGTAATAAGGCCACTTTCATGTACATGTAAATATCAGCTGTTAGGAAACACGACCCTGCAGCAATCATTTGAAAATTTAGAAAATCGGTTTCACTGGAAAGTACATTTATCTTCGTGTATACGTTGAACAAAATCATATTTTAATATGTGATACTCTAAAAATATCAACACTGCTAGCAATATCTCAGCAGTTCTCGCCGTTGCTGTGAGTATTTAAATAAAAATCAGTACCTTTACTCTTGAAGTGAACGGTGACAGTTGCACTTTGTTGAACCACCTGAATTTTGATTTTGACGAGTGTCGACTTTTCGATGCTTCACTGACTGTTCCGATTTTTCTCATATCAATTATACGGCAGAATTGATTAGACTCTGAATATAGACTGATAGAGAATTTTAATCTTCATCTATAGTTATTAAATATTTTGCTTTACGTCCTAAACTTTTCCTAAAAGGTATCCTCCCGCCAGGCATGAATACACATAAACACATGATCAATATAAAGATATTATGAGAGGATGACTGAAAACAAAAGATAAAAAATAGAGATGTATAAAGCTGACTTTATTTTTTTTTATAAAAACCACTATTGTCACCTAAAATTAACGATAGTACAGGCAATTTTACGGAATTTAAGATCATATACTGATTTTTTAACCCTCCCCCCATGTATGTTTGTGTGCGCGTGTTTTTTTTTTTTCTGAGCGCCCGCGGACGTAAAACAAAAGACTTATAGTTACCGTACTATGGCCTTACTTTGCATACACGTACATTGCCAGTAAACTACATGTGCATGTACATTCAGTTGAAAATCAATAAATGAAGAATGTTTTAGATCCTCCCGTGTGAGTTGACTTGTAAACCCGTGAACTCGTTTTTTTTTTCACGATAGTTTAAAATGTAACGTGAAAATTCACGATTGAATGGTTAGATACCAGTAAAATGATTTGTAAAAGTACCTTAAATCAAAAGAATGCCAAACAATAAAAATATCGGATTCTTCTTTCAACAAGCCAAAAAATAAATAGATAAATAAATAGATAAATGAAATAATAAATAAGAAAAAATAAATAAATTAAAAAAAGGCATTACAACGGAAAAAAGTTGCACGTGCAATCGAACAATCCTCTTCCTTTCCGACCTTGAGGTTTTAAGTAATATTTTGCAATTTTTTTAAATCTTTAATTATTCATAATATACAATGTAGAAATATTGGCGTCATGAATTAATGTGATCTGAACGGAGCAATGTACATATACACACTCAATTACTTGCAATATCAACGGGAAGGATTTTTTTTCAGTGCGCAAAGTGGGAAATTTTACTCAATACATACATGATGTGCCAGTAATATGTCTACTAGGTGAACAACAATTGGCTTCGAACCGTTGCAAACTATACAAAAGACTTCCTGAGACATGCGCATGTGAAGTACACGTGTCAGTTATATGTACATGAATAGCCTATCTGTAGGACGGCTGGTTATTCAAACTCCGCACCTCAAAATGTCGTTGTAGGTGTTGTACTTATAAAACTTTAAAGTATACATAATGGTTAGATAAAGATATTTATTATCTCAAAACTGAAAAAAAATATGAGAATAAATTTTCAAAAAAAAAAAATGAATGAATAAATAAATAAATAAATAAATAAATAAATAAATAAATAAATAAATAAATAAATAAATAAATAAAAACTTGCGAATAATAATGAATTTTATAATTTACATTGTTTTCAAAATGTTACAAAATGTACCATTTTTCTTCGTGACTCTATTTTCTTTACATTGTATTATCCATAACCGAATAAACATCCGGTGGTGTCAATCATACATCACATAATATGACCGCGCCTTTGATTTTCCGCAGTTGAGAAATTTTCTGCGGGTAGTCCTCGTGCCCTCATCTGTTTTAGGGGATAGTATAAATTCCTTGCAGTCCTTCCCTTGCTCGCCTGATACTTTAGTTTATAGATGAACCCTAGTGTAAAGTGAAAATCTCAAAATCTGCCTGCATGTGTTTCACCGAAATTAAAGAAAAAAAAAAACTCTCTTACAGATGCTCTTGTCGCTCATTTCCTTATCTTTTTTCCCCGATTCCTTTAAAGATTCCCTATATAAACCTATTATGTAAAAAGATATTGAAATACAGAAAGAAAGAAATAAACCAGAAGTCTCTGACGAGACTGTAGCTCTCCTGGTTGTTTTTTCTAAAACATCAATTTCCTTTCTTTTTTTTTTAACCAAGACCATAGGGAGCAGGTGCTCTAACAAATTATAAGTAGCATGACAAAACTACATATCCATTATACTGCAACTATAATAGCACTCATATAATTCATAATATCCGAGATAAAGTATTTCTAAAAAGAATGTCACACCCATTTTCCACGATCCTACGTGCCAAGGGCTGCTAGCTCAAATGAACTATCAATGACACATCAAGACTACAGATCAATAATATTGGATAAAGAATTAACTCCCAATCATTAATAGTTTTAAACGAGTAGAGAGCACAACTATATAGGAAAAATTACCACACCCATTTTCTAAGACCCTGGGGGTATAGGGCTAAAACAAAATATCAGGTGCACAACTATGCCACAGACCAATCATTGCAAAAAGAATTAATTCTACATCATTTATAGTGTCAGAGGAGTTGCAAGCACAAGATTACATTAACTTATATAGGAGAAAATGACCACACCCATTTCTGAGACCCTAAGGGTCAGGGGCTATAACATAATATCAGGTGCACAACTAGACCAGAGACCCATAATATTGCAATAAGAATTTAGTCTCCATCATTTATAGTGTCAGAGGAGTTGCGTGCAGCAGATTACATTGAGTTATATAGGAGAAAATGACCACACCCATTTCTAAGACCCTGGGGGTCAGGAGCTCAAACAAAATATCAGGTGCACAACAAGACCACAGACCCATCATATTGCAAAAAGAATTAAGTCTCCATCATTTATATTGTCAGAGGAGTTGCGAGCACAAGATTATATAGAGTTATATAGGAGAAAATAACCACACCCATTTCTAAGACCATGGGGGTCAGGGGCTCAAACATAATATCAGGTGCACAACTAGACTACAGACCCATCATATTTCAAAAAGAATTAAGTCTCCATCATTTATAGTGTCAGAGGAGTTGCAAGCACAAGATTACATAGAATTATATAGGAGATAATGACCACACCCAATTCTAAGACCCTGGGGGTCAGTGGCTCAAACAAAATATATCAGGTGCACAACCAGACCACAGATCCATCACATTGCAAAAAGAATTAAGTCTCCATCATTTATAGTGTCAGAGGAGTTGGAAACACAAGATTACATAGAGTTATATAGGAGAAAATGACCACACCCATTTCTGAGACCCTAAGGGTCAGGGGCTATAACATAATATCAGGTGCACAACTAGACCAGAGACCCATCATATTGCAATAAGAATTTAGTCTCCATCATTAATAGTGTCAGAGGAGTTGAGAGCACAAGATTACATACAGTTATATAGGAGAAAATGACCACACCCATTTCTACGACCCTGGGGGTCAGGGGCTCAAACAAAATATCAGATGCACAACAAGACTAAAGACCCATCATATTGCAAAAAGATTTAAGTCTCCATCATTTATAGTGTCAGAGGAGTTGCGAACACAAGGTTACATAGAATTATATAGGAGAAAATTACCACACCCATTTGTAAGACCCTGGGGGTCAGGGGTTCAAACAAAATATCAGGTGCACAACAAGACCACAGACCCATCATATTGCAAAAAGAATTAAGTCTCCATCATTTATAGTGTCAGAGGAGTTGTCCGGACAAGATTACATAGAATTTAATGACCACGCCCATTTTCTAAGACCCTGGGGGTCAGGGACTGAAACTAAATGTCAGGTGCACAACTAGACCATGGACCAAGTGAAATGCAAAAAGAATTAACTTTCTATCTCAAACAGTTTCAGAGGAGTTGTCCGGACAAGATTACATAGAATTTAATGACCACGCCCATTTTCTAAGACCCTGGGGGTCAGGGACTGAAACTAAATGTCAGGTGCACAACTAGACCATGGTCCAAGTAAAATGCAAAAAGAATTAACTTTCTATCTCTAACAGTTTCAGAGGAGTTGTCCGGACAAGAATTGTTTACGGACAGACAGACAGACAGATGGACAGACGGACGGACGCCGGACGAAGGGTGATCGCATAAGCTCGACTGGTCTGAGACCAGTAGAGCTAAAAAACCATTTATTTATATTCCAAGTTTCGCGGATAAATTTACAAACAGAAAAAAAGCAAATGAACACAGTAATTCAATCTTACTAGCAATTAATTCGAGAAAAGCAAAGTCTCGCCCTATCAAATGGTCGGGTACGGCGTTCCACTTGCGTATACTTTCTTGTCCTTTCATTGAGTGAAAACGGCCATGATATATACGAGAAAAACAGAGAAAATATGCTCCAGATTGCACCATTGTATTCAATTTTATCAAACCGTATTCTCCCCGACTCGGCACTTAGTGCCTCGATCGATACAATCCCACTTTCCCTCTCTGGACCCGCCCCTGGTGCTGAGATAGTCAAGAGACCTCAGATTTGTTAATGCTGGTTTTTTCACTTCATATTCTATGTACTTGAAAATTCTTATTAAATAACGTAATCTTCTCTGTCCTTTCTATAATATGACAGGAGAAGCTTTTTTTTTTTATGTCTTTATTGCTTTCAGTTTTACATGTAAATTGTTTTATTTTAATGATTCAGTTTTTTCTTCTCACCTTCCTAAATAAAGAAAAGACGTAAATTTTCTAATCAAATGCAAATTTTGCCTTATTCTTATACAGAAACGTCTCTTTTATAAAGTAAATAAACTGACCCTGGTAAAGCTTTTTTCGCGCCTTTGCTGGCCATGTCGCCGGCAATGCAAGAGCTACATGTAAATATAACGACCACTTTGTCCACCTCCCGGTTGTCTGTCCGTCAGTCTTGTAGTAAGATATAGCTGCAACTCATCAATCAATCAATCAATCAATCAATCAATCAATCAATCAATCAATCAATCAATCAATCAATCAATCAATCAATTTTAGAAACAATTTTTAAGATATAGTGATACAAATATACAATATTCATGCGAGGGAATGAAATAAAAATGTGATCTGAGAGAGAGAGAGAGAGAGAGGGAGAGGGGGAGAGATGTTACTTTGATGGCTTTAAGGAGGGGGCAAGCGTGACTTGTTTTATGAATAGATACAAAATGTACATGTACACATAGTTTACGAAATAGTCTTTTTAATTTATAACATGGCCAAGGTCGCTTTACAGGTCAAAATAATTATCATTTATTGGCTCAGAGTTTAACATGCGAAAGCCGACATGTTTGTGCGGTTGGATTCTTAGTTGTAATGACTGCAATGCGATATTATACTTTTTACTGCAATTTTATAAAAATGATCACCTGGAAAATTAAATTCATTCTGCATTGTTTGCATATAATAATTCAGTTCATTTAATAGAACTTTTACAAGATTATCTAGCTTGTTCGTGATTTTCATTTCAAAGATCGCAAGGAAAAAATGCATGTATCATACAAAACACCATTCGACGTAGACGAAATAAACAAGAACGAACATCAGAAAAGACAAGGTGAGATCAGGTGCCCGTTTCTCTATCAGGCGAGGTAAATGCCATTCCTACAAGACATGTACAAAGTGAAGAATAAATTTTGAAATGACATCTAACGTCAAGCAAACGTCTGTATTTCACCCGATATCCCCCCCCCCCCGCTCTCTGCAAGCACTCTCGGACTTGTTCTTTGGCTGAGTCCAAAACACATTCGATATCCCTCTAGACATTATATTCATGTAGCTTACCTCATCACTACTTACAAGCCAGGTGTTATTAAACATGTTAAAGTTCACTTAACCTCAAGCCATTGCACAGCGGGTGTTACTGATAAAACCTGTACTACTATAAAGGACCACGGAGAAATCAATTTTACAGATAAAATCTTAATCCCCATTAATGTTCTCTCGTAAAATGAGCATGTGGTCATTTAAATTTAAAACAAAAATATTTATAAAAGTGTCTCCTCCAAACAGAGGTCGGAAATCTAAAATCCATGAAAATGTCGTTATTAAAAAGTAAAAAAAGGAAGAATGTATAAAGAAGGAACGCCGCTTATAAGCTTATAATGAGGATTTAAAATCATCACAAAATCAAATTCTCTGGGAGCAAATGAGGAAAATGGCTATATTTCTAGAGCAAAAGGTTGCTGACGAACTTCAAATTGATAGAAATTGCATGTGTTAAACGTACATGGGACTATGGGGTGAGAAACAAAACTTTTTTGTGGAAAAAAAGTTCAAATAAAGGAAGAACAAAAAGACTTAATGATAACGACTAACAAAACGTCACCCAACGATATATCTCTCGTGGAAAAGAATTGCGGAAAAAGATCTCATTAAAAAGAATATTGTAACAAATCAGTGCTGAAAGATTCACAGATGCTAATCTCCTTTATACTGAGGTATTCATGGAATATTTATATGATGAAGAAGTACTTATACTGAAATTCTTTGATGAGGCCGGTTTCAATTCTCGTGACTGCACAAATACTTATTTATGGTCATGCTGAAAAAGGTGAGCGCAATTTAAGTTTTTAGATCATCAAAATCTCCAAATGTAACACTCAGTCTATTAATTGGATTGCATGTTTTGTAATGTCATAGAGGGAGCCACTGACATTCCTCTTAGATTCTTAGATTCTTAGATCTTAGATTTTTAAGAAGCACTAGATGCTTTTAAAATATACTGAAATGGGAGAAAATGCGTTGAATTCGGGCGATATATTAGTAGCCGACAACGCACCTGTTCATCGACACCAAGGGGGTCGAGCCCTTTCCAGTTTTATTTTAGAAAATTTTGGTGTAGAATATGTTAATACACCCTCAAGTTATGTATCCCGTTGAAATGGCTTTCAGCAAAATTAGAATCATTTTAAGGTATCCGTTGTACAATAGAGTCATTTTACATAGCGTTTTAATCATCTCCATTGTAAACTATGTCTATGGTAAATTCTATGCCTGGTAAGGTACTATAAACTATATATTTTCTGAAATGTAATGATGCCCTGAGTACAGATATAAGACCCCCTGGTCTTAAAAATCAAAGGGGAAAAACTCTTGTACAACTTTTTATTTTGCATATGTTATATAGAGAATATAGACAATTTAAATGCTTCAACAGTTATTCCCCTTTGTTTTTCTGGCCCCAAAATCATTATTTCTGAACAGTGGGCATTATAACCTTTCAGAAAATATAAAGTTTATGGTTCCTTACAAGGCATAGAAAAATGCCCAATTGTACATCGGATACCTTAAGTAACTTTTTGTGTCATGAAAATTTAACTTCTGTGCGATTTACCTGGCTGTATAAAGTGCCTCAAAGATCATAACACTAGCAAATTCTAAACAAAAAGGATTTGCAAGCTGACAGTTTGGGAAGTACATGTATAAGAATGAAAGAGTCATATTTTTCTTCTCAAGAGAAATTACATAGAGGTGCGGCGCTCCCGTAAAATATCTATGAAAGGCCTCAGTCCAAATTCAACCTTCACTACAGTTCGGGTTGATTTAATACATGTTCTTTTATTGTGTCTTCAAAAATTAAAACTGCATTATTTGTACTATACTGTATATTTATTTGTCATTCATTGGAGATTCAAATGAAAAAAAATCCCATAATTTGTACCGGTGTTGTAGCATAGATCATCCCCCCGCATAGGCCATCCCCCCGGATGAACTGGCCCAGTATAGGTCATCCCCCGGATGAACTGACCCAGTATAGATCATCCCCCCGGATAAACCGGCCCAGTATAGAACATCCCCCACGGATAAAGCGGCCTAGCACAGACTATCCCCCACGGATGAAACGTACCAGCATAACTTATCCCCTCTAAACACAGTACGCTTCATCCCCCCTCAAGATGGAAATCCGTTTTGCTTTGAATATTAGAATATACCAAGTTGATTTTTCTTCAGTTTAGGTTTTCTTTATTGTGTTTTTTCCCTCTCGTTTACACTCCTATGTTTTTTTTTTTTACATTAACGAAATATGAAAGTACCAGAATGCAAAGGAATCTGTTGATGTATTTCCAATAATTTGTACAACATTTGATAATTCTTTAAAACGTCTTTTCTTTATAATTTAGCAAGTTTTATTTCTTATTTTCAAAAGTGGCTTAATATTCTTTATGTAGTTATATATCAAACAAGTTGATAAAACAAAGGAGGGGATCTTCTTGGCAATTTCGATTATCTTTGGCATTACATGTAGAATGTCTATAAATCAGGGATTACCCACGAAGAAGTGTTTTTTTTTTTCAAAGAATATAAGATATTAGTATTTCCGATTAAATTTATACTGAAAAATATTTTTCATAAAGTCTTACTAATTTCTATATTTATATGAAGCGCCGTTTTATTATTCATTCCTTATTTTTTTTATATCACAATTTTTTTTTTGGTCAAAATCTGAATTTTGATATCAAAAAAAAAAAATAAAAAATTGTGATATCAAAAATTCATTTTCTTATTTCAAAATTTCATCTTTTTATTTCAAAAATTTCATTTTTTATTTCAAAAATTTCATTTTTTGATTTAAAAAAATCCATTACTTGATATTGAAAAAATCAAAGTTGAGATATCAAAAATTCGATAAGATTTTATGATATCAAGAATTACAATGTTTGATATCACAAAATGTAAATTGTGATATCACAAATTCGAATTTGAGATATCAAAAAATCGATTTTGCGATACATTGTATCACAAAATTGTGATATGGAAGACCGGATTTTCTTATATCAGAAAATATGGCGGAATTTTTTATATCAAAAATCGATTTTTAGATAAAAAATTTTCATTTTTTGATATCCAAAAATGGGGAATAAATAAAACTACATCCCTTATATTTATTACCCTATTGAATGGTACATACAAGGCGCTGTGTGACTCTATCGAGTAATAATCAGAGTTCACTGACCCTTTTAAATATTGAATGCTTCAAAGTGTATAAATTTTGACTTGTTTGCTTGGGACATCTTGACACGCATAAGACAAAAGAAAAATGGGTCATTCATACCCACAGTCAACTGAACCACAATCTGTTTTATGATAATACTAAGACAGTTTGAAATTTCCGTTTAAGAATGGAAATCCGGAATTAGGCAGGGGGGAAGATTGGACCCGGGCCGCTTTATCCCCCCGGGGGATGTTCTGTGCTGAAACTCTACAGGGGGATAAACCGTGCGGATAGAATATCCCCCTTATAGGGGGGATGTTTTATACTGGGCCAGTTCATCCGGGGGGATGATCTGTGCGGGGGATAATCTATGCTACAACACCGGTTTACAAAAATGTACTGTGTTTGTCAGCCAAAGGAGTTACTGCAAATGGTACTCAACGCGTAATTACTCTTTGAAAGCGGAATTTCTTTTTATTGGTGCATTATTCATGCGATTAAACCAGATCTCTACATGCTCCTGATTGTTTTATGTCGCGTAGCGACAAATTCCACGCGACATAAACATGATAAATAAAATCGGGATCATGTAGAGATCTGGTTTTAATCAGATTGGTGAATGAACATTCGATATCAGTGTACAGTAAACGCATCTATCATAAACCTGAATATTTAGTGAATACTAAAGGGGTGGACATGGTGAAGGAAGGGGCGAGAGGAGGTAGGGTGTAAGGGGGTAAGGACCCCCCTTAAATTTGTCATAATACCATGACAAATGTAAGAATATAGAATGAGGGAACCACACCAATAAGTCTTAAATGTAGGAATTCTCTGATTTTATAAAGTTTACTACAGATTTTGTTTTTACTTTGACACTATCAAGAGGAAGACAGCCCCAACGCGTAATTACTCTTTGAAAGCGGAATTTCTCTTTTAAGCGTTGCATTATTATTAAGCTGAAAAAAAAAACATACTGTACGATTCTCATTGATTCGTCTAGATTAAACGCTTCTCATTAATCTGAATAAAGACTTCGCATTTTATACTTTAGGGGTTGGATAGGGTGAAAAGGAGGTGGGAGGAAGGGAGGAGAGGAGGAAAAGAGGGGATGGAGGGAAGGGGAGGGAGAAGTTAAGGACCCCTTGATATTTGTCCTTATACCTAGAAAAATGAAAAAAAAAAGATTTGGGAAGGAATAAAGGACCGAATACCACCCACCCTCCCCTATAACAAGTGCGGATCGGGAGGGGTGGTTTAAGGACCCCCTGAAATTTGTCATATTACCCGGCAATGTAAGATTTGGGAAGGAATAAAGAATTACCGAACAACCCCCCCCCCCCCTTCCCTCTCCTATGCTTCGAATCGAATATCGTTTATCACTTTCATTATTAATCTGACATATAGAAAAGGAACAAAAACATTATAACGTAAGCCTGTTTGATTACAAATGAGGCTGGAGCTCCCTCACTCTTTGGTGTTAGTTTCTTGAATCGCTTCCGAAAACTGATTTTTTTTTCTTTTTAATTTTGCAAAAAAATGTATGTGCGGATCAAGAACGGAGTAACTCGAAACTGTAATCTAACCCTTATCTACTGATAATGAAACAGGTACAGGTAAGGCACGGTCCATTTGATATTCGGGGGTGGGGGGTTGCTCGAAAAAAAAATTTGCTCTGAATTTTAATAAATAAAATGAATTTGCTTATGGTATGACAGAAGAAATAATCTTGCTCTTACAAGTAATCCAAATTTGAAGAATTAATATAAAATTTCGCTTCAAATTCAGGAAAATTTTCCGGCTTCGCTCGCTGCAGTTTTCAATTCATATTACAAAAATTGCGTCCTTTATCAGGAGACAATTCCTTGGTAATCGCATGTTCATTCATATGCATCATTGATTAATAATGATGCGCCACTAAAAGAGAAATTCCGCTTTAAAAGAGTAATTACGCGTTGGGACTATCTTGCTCGTGGTGTAGTGTCAATTTAAGGTACTACAAATCTGTAGGATCTATAGAATCACACAATTGGCACATCTTCAGGTAAACGATCAAATACCTTATAAGGAAAAGACCAAATGGGGATGGGGGGGGGGGGGGCGGGGGTTAAGGACCCCTGAATAATATAAAGTCCTAAGTCTTAATATTTGTATCATCGTCTCTTTGTTTTTTTTAATTTATCTTTTGCTTGTCAGCTTTTCTGTGAACAATTTTCTTTGAAGCTGGGCTCTCCCCTCCTTTCTGAAATCCTGGATCCACCACTGGTACATGTATATTATAAATGACCTGCGACCCCAGAAACATAATGCATGTGCATACATGATGACGTACGTGCCTGAGTTAGTAAATAGACATTGTCTCTGACTGTATTGTCTATATTTTTTCATATTTTATCTAAAAAGTGAGGGAGCAGGGGTGAACGCTGGTTCCTGCTCGAGATTTTCAGCTATTACTGATAACGGATCATAACAATTGCTGAAAAATTAACAAAGGTCTATACTTTCGATGCCTTCTAAAATATGCTTCCGTGATAAAAAAAAAAATACCGTTCAAACACGATAGAATAAAAAATAACTATCAATGAATTAAACATTTAATTTACTTGGTATCGTACAGCATTAAATTAAATTTTATACGTAAGTGTGCAATCGTTTACATGTATATGTAAAATAGATTACATCAATGTGAAGTATCCAGAGTACGGATTTAGAAGCTATTCCGTATGAACGGGAAAATGATTGCATAACTCATAATACTTTTAATATTCATCTTACTGCAAAGTCGTGCATTACAGTACTTGAATCTATAAATGCATGCAAAAATTCGTTTCATTGTCTAACAGGAAACAAATCTTATTTTTCCTTCCATCAGATACATCGAATGATATAATGTATTTTACACATCCAATATTCAGGTGTTTATAAAATACAGGAGTAGGATAAACAATTATGTATTTCTTTTTTCCCTTGTTTTTATTTATTACAGTTTTGCTTCCTATATTATTTGCTGGTTTATTAATTCATATTCATTTTTCGTACATCACAGGAAATTCAAACTACAGACATGTGTAGACTGCCTATTTAACATCTAGGGTTTCTCTATCTCTAGGTACATAATCCTGATATTGCATTGTTATAAATGTAGTATATCTATGCGGATATGTAAGATAATGATTCTTTAAATTGTTACAACATTTATAGAATCGTTCTTAGGAAAGCATTTACTGTACGTACAGATCTAGCGTATTGTTAAAACAGTTGTTTGACTAGCCTATCGCGATTCTACTCTCTACAAAGAGATTTTACGCGACTCGAGATGCTCCGTCAAGCGATATAAGCCCCGCCTACAAGCACTCGGTGTTTACCCCGGCTAATGATTAAATATGCATAAGCGCCGCCTCCGTTCATTAGCCCCGCCCACAAACACTCCGAGTTTTTCGGGGTAAAGTTTGTTCGCGGTGAGCCCGCTTTGCCCCTCACCAGCCCTCCTAAAAGCCCTCCACCTGATGGAGGAATTGGCCTTTACTCGTTAAATTTTTACTCCATCGATGGCGATCTCGTTGTAAAACTCGTGATAGGTACTGTATATTGTTCGTAACATAAAAGTAACACCCAATAAAGATTGGTGCTATGATGATGACAAATGGCTGTACTGAACTGTCCGTATCTTCCGCATGTTACATCACCTACTCACGTTTTCCATTTAGTAATCATTATTAACTTCTTTTTTCCATATTTATTGAAATTGTAAGAAATGAGACATACAAGTAATTAGTTTCAAAGACCATTGCATCATGTTTAAGAAAATTCTTTTATATATCAAATAACACTCATATCAATACTTAATACTCTGACAGGAAGGAATTGGTCAATGATCAAATCCAACATCTGAGCACTACAAAAAAAGCATGTGTTTGTGACACATGATGCCCCCTTAGCATCTTTGTCGGTAACAGCTAAAAAGTAGTCGCATTTTGAGGTCAAGGTCACAAGTTCAATTTTGGTATCCATGGAAAGGTCTTGCCACAAGAAATTCATATGTAAAATATGAAAGCCCTGTCACTTACCATTAAAGTTAAGATTTTCGAAAGTAGGTCAAACTCCAAAGCCAAGGTCAAACTTTTTGGTATCCATGGAAAGGTCTTGTCACAAGGAATACACATGTGAAATATT